>JAQFVV010006233.1:7697841-7980341 GCA_028023455.1 Epiperipatus broadwayi
TACACGACGCTCTTCTGGAGGGTTGCCTTAGATCCTAAGATCTAGATGCAGTGCTCTTAGTTCCAAGACTCCTCACTGATGAAAGCCACAAGCCAGAAACTAGTCTGGGTATATTGGATGAGTAGGCACTAGATGGGGATTTTATGCACAAGCCTTCTGGCATCCATTGATTACTCCGGTTGGCACAGGGTGACACTGCTGTAGGGAGAGTTTTTCCTGTTTAATAACAGTTATGTGCTAGCATAAGAGATGGTGATGATGTGATGTTTGGTGGTTTAAAGATGAAACTTCTTGTAACAATATCTGTATTCATGAGGTGTACATTGATCCACAGAAATAAATAATAGTTGGTGAACATTCAATTTATTAATTTATTTTTTATATAAATTTAAGCTACAAACTTCGAAAGGATATTTCTCTAATGGGGCAAAAATGCATTGTATTATAATTCAACAGCACACTTAAATATTGTAGATTTCCTACAGTGTTATAGTTGTTCAGTTGTTTTATTGTAAATAAATATTATATTTTATTGTTAAGTCTTCTTTTAAAGTCTCAGTGGTGTCTTATTTACACATCATTTATGCAGAAATCTCAACATTGTTTAATTCATTATGTCAGTTTTATTTCATTCTGATTACTCTAGGTACATTCACAAAATTACAGATAATAAATCATTTAGATATAATAAGATGTGATATGTTGGACTATTTCCATCATTTATGAGTGACTGTTGAATGTATAGAAAATGTTAAACTTTATTTAAACTTTACAAATACAAACAACTTGTTAATAATAACACACAAATAGACAATACAGGTTAGTAATTACACATTGTTTCGAGTAGTATTATTTTCCACTCTTCTTCAGGTGTTGCTGGCCTATATGCACAGTGATAATATTTACTTAGAAGTTGAACTCACACCTTTAGATTTTTGAATGTCAAATTTAAGACAAACACTCTACCAACTGAGCTATTCTGTCAAAGGAAACTTTAAATAAAGTTTAAAATTTTCTACACATTCAATAGTCATTCAAAAATGATGGAAATAGTCCAATATACCACATCTTATAATATAACATCATTACAAACCTTCAGACAAAAACTTAGGTATAATGCTTTTCAGATGTTGAGAATGCATATAAGGAATAAAATATTTATTACAGGGGTCCCCAACCTTTTTGCACTTAAGAGCACATTCCATAATATCGGCCAGGTGGCGGGCACCATTTATTTTTTCAGCTAGGTGGCGGGCACCATTTATTTTTTATCTGGACATAATTGCTGAGATATTCTTGACTTCGTTTACGGAGAAGCCACAGTTCATCACATCACATCACATGTAAATTTATAGTTGGTTATTGTTAATAATACACATAATGTACAAAAAAATTTTATTTCAAAAATTAAATTTTAACATATAATTGACGTTTATATTTTTACGCTGTAAAAGTATAGTATGCCCTACAATTTTATTACAATATAATACAACAATTCATAAAAAAAATTCAAAAATTAAATTTATTTGTATCAGATAAATAATTTTTTATCGGTTCGGATAGCGGCGGGCACATATAAAATGCTCTGCGGGCGCAGTGGTGCCCGCGGGCATAGGGTTAGGGACCCCTGATTTATTACTTTCTTAAGATGTTACTGACACTATAATTTAACTACTATTATTTAAAATAAGACTGCTCCTATAATAAAATAGTATCTGCTTCATTTAAGAAATATTGAGCTAGAGTATTAATGAAATATTCTGAGTGACCGTAAAATCTCTTTTCCACTCTTGGTATTCGAAGGTTGTCGTAGGAGATTGCTATATTATTCAAAATTAAGAATTTTTATGCAACCTATTTTAATTATTTTTTATCAAAAATTATTATTATTATTATTATCATCATCATCATTATTATCATTATTATTATCATCATCATCATCATCATCATTATCATCATCATCATCATTATTATTATTATATAGTAAGTAGACATTATCTTGGGTATGAGTGTATGTTTCCTCACACCTTTTACTAGGATACCATTCATTTGATTAACAACTTATAAGTAAAAGAAAAGACTGAGAAATTTAATACTAAGAATATTTATAATGAACCCTGAGATCTTAATATCATAATTCAATAATAAAGAAGAAACTATATTTTATGTAAAATAAATTATTGCGAAAAGAAAGCTAAGTATCAAGAGTAGACAAATAAGATTTAAAAATGATTATTTTCATCTAAATATTGAACTGTGGATGTAATCTTGGCAATAAGATGTTAGTATAGTAGCTGAGAGATGTGTGATTATATATTAGAGGGGGGAGAGATAATAGAGAAAATTTTATTTTGAGAAAGAGATTATATTATAACCTAATTACTGTGTAATGTATGCTGAAAAGTGTAAATATTGAGTGCTTTTGTAGTTTATAAGAGTGAGTTGAGAATTCTCCGCCTTTTAAAATTTATTTTAATTTATAATTAAAGTATTTATAATGTTTAATAATTTGTCATTATTGCCCATATATCTCTTTTGGTAAAGATTTACTTTATGTGTGATGTGATGCATTGTGACTTCTCCTTAAACGGAGTCAGGAATCTCTCAGCAAGTATGCCGAAAGAAACCTGTTAGCTACTTTACCTTCCCTTTTTATTCACCATCCTAAGTTTTCCCATAATCTGTTCCATCCCATTTCCACAATATAATCTTTGTCAACTCTATGGCTTTTATATCTAAATCCCCCTTATCTTTTCCCAAACCCAGGATAAAAACCAATAATACACTTTCTGAATAATCACTTTGTTCACATTTATTGTTCCATAACTTCATTATTTGTATTCTTTCTGCTTTCAAGCAATTAGCAATCATGTCCACCATGTTCTACCTCCATTTGTTAAAATTAGAACTATTTTTGATTTGGAAAGTAAATATTTTTGCTTTCATTTTATACATTATTTAATTTTGACCTTTCTTAGATGAATATTACTTAAAACATTTGTATCGATAAATTAAATAAATAAATAAAAGTCTAAAGCAAACTAAAATTATATTAAACATCCAGCTTACATAAAAAAATTTTTTTTCACTCCTTGAATCTCAGGACCATGGTATTAACATAATGAAGTGTTGAACCTTTTGTCCCAGTCTTGTGATCGAAAATGCCATAACGTGTTTGATAATTGAAACAATTGTCCTTAAATACTCGTTTGTGGCTTTGAAATTTAATGGGAGAGATAATTTACTATTAGTGTTGTATTGATATTTGGTAAACCTATTATTGAGAAAGAAAATAATGCTTCGTTTTCTTTAATAATACTCCAATCATTGGTGCCTTTTCAAATGATATTTAATACAGCGTTATGTTTATTAGTCCCTATTGCCTTGAATTGATTTTATAAATGAAGTATTGGAGTCTATTTCTTTAATCTTTAGAGTGCATTTAAAAAAAGGAATAATTTTATTTAGAATTCATTGTTAATTATGATGTTTGAATGGATTTTTTTTTTTAGACATTTGGTTTTGTTTTGTAATAGATTATTAACTACTGCAATTTGTTCTAATTTTAAAACATAGTCGGCAAAGATGGTGGGCATGGTTGTGACCACTAAAGTAAATCTTTACCACTCTTTTTATTATTGGTATAGATCATATTAACAGTGAACTCTGAGCCTAGGTCAATAATTGTTATTAGTTTATTCAGTTATAATTTGAACTTTGGATCCATAATTTTTGGTTATTATATATATATGTGGGTGTATATATATAATGAGAGGAAATGAGAATCGGGAACACACTTTATCAATTTAGTTAGACTGCAGCACTAAATATATAGATATAATATAAAATATACGAACTAACTAAAAGAAAAAGAAAAATATAATAAAAAAACACACAATTACTTCTCTACAAAGCTGCTTTAATATTTTAACCAGCAGACTGGTTTTTATCAGAAAGCACAGGAAAATGGTTATTTCTAAAATATATATACAGTAATGTATCAGATAAAACTAATTCTTATAGGCTAAAAATCTTTACAAACTTTGTATAAAAAAATTATTTACAAAACTTTGTATAAGAAATACAAAAAAACTCTTTCACAAAAAAACTTTAAAAAAAAACTAAAACCATACATATATTATTTGTTATTATTATTTAATATAGGGTATATGAGCACAGACTTTCACACCACCCACCTCTCTCCACTCTATCTAATAACACGGATACACCCAAACACATATATGCTGAAAAGATAAATAATCACCAATATACGTATTTCATGCTAAACCAGCAATCATCAGTTGGTCCAGACTATCATCTTTACACACATATATAGTATAAGTGTTCAGATATATATTAAGATAGACAATCCTCATAGTTTAATGGACAGGCTTCAATCCACTCCACACTCCAACTCTTCAACCGTCCATCCAATTGAAAATCTGATGATGGAATGCTCAAAGGCCACGTGACAATAATCTCGGCCTCAGGGTGGCCTTTGAGCATTCCATCATCAGATTTTCAATTGGATGGACGGTTGAAGAGTTGGAGTGTGGAGTGGATTGAAGCATGTCCATTAAACTATGGGAATAGTCTATCTTAATATATATCTGAGCACTTATACTATATATGTGTGTAAAGATGATAGTCTGGACCAACTGATGATTGCTGGTTTAGCATGAAATACGTATATTGGTGATTATTTATCTTTTCAGCATATATGTGTTTGGGTGTATCAGTGTTATTAGATAGAGTGGAAAGAGGTGGGTGGTGTGAAAGTCTGTGCTCATATACCCTATATTACATATATATAGCCACAGGTATATAACAAGCCTGTGTTTCAGTTATTACATTATAGAGATGTCTGCCCATCCTTGCATATGTATTAAATGGATTATGTCCTGTACATGTGGGGTTCAGATTGACCTTAGGTCAACATGGGTGTGACAATAATCTCGGCCTCAGGGTGGCCTTTGAGCATTCCATCATCAGATTTTCAATTGGATGGACAGTTGAAGAGTTGGAGTGTGGAGTGGATTGAAGCCTGTCCATTAAACTATGAGAATAGTCTATCTTAATATATATCTGAGCACTTATACTATATATGTGTGTAAAGATGATAGTCTGGACCAACTGATGATTGCTGGTTTAGCATGAAATACGTCTATTGGTGATTATTTATCTTTTCAGCATATATGTGTTTGGGTGTATCAGTGTTATTAGATAGAGTGGAGAGAGGTGGGTGGTGTGAAAGTCTGTGCTCATATACCCTATATTACATATATATAGCCACAGGTATATAACAAGCCTGTGTTTCAGTTATTACATTATAGAGATGTCTGCCCATCCTTGCATATGTATTAAATGGATTATGTCCTGTACATGTGGGGTTCAGATTGACCTTAGGTCAACATGGGTGTGACAATAATCTCGGCCTCAGGGTGGCCTTTGAGCATTCCATCATCAGATTTTCAATTGGATGGACGGTTGAAGAGTTGGAGTGTGGAGTGGATTGAAGCCTGTCCATTAAACTATGAGAATAGTCTATCTTAATATATATCTGAGCACTTATACTATATATGTGTGTAAAGATGACAGTCTGGACCAACTGATGATTGCTGGTTTAGCATGAAATACATATATTGGTGATTATTTATCTTTTCAGCATATATGTGTTTGGGTGTATCAGTGTTATTAGATAGAGTGGAGAGAGGTGGGTGGTGTGAAAGTCTGTGCTCATATACCCTATATTACATATATATAGCCACAGGTATATAACAAGCCTGTGTTTCAGTTGTTATTATTATTATTATACATTAAAATATAAAATATAAAGTTGTATATAGTAGGTGTAGGACACTTAGGGATAGACTTGTAAGGACAGATTTTGGCACTAATTTTGTGTCAGGAAAAAGAAGTTTTTCATGTAAGGATAAGAGATGTCTTACATGCAAACATATTATTGTTATGAAAATGGTTCAGGGAGATACGATTCATGGTTTTAAATGGTATATCCCCAACTATGTCAATTGTAAAAGTATAAATTTGGTATATTTAATAGAATGTAATAGATGCTTGTGTTGTTACATAGGTGAGTCAGCAAACAGTCTACATATTAGAATGACCAACCATAGGTTTGATATTTTACATAAAAATGAAGTAAGATCAGTTCCAAACATTTCAATTTGCCTGATCACTCGATTTATGATTTAAGAGTGGTTGTATTGAAAGATATTTTTTCTTCCATAAGAGAAGAAGGAAAGTTTTTATTTTTATTTTTAAGTTTAAGACATTACATCCACATGGTATGAATATGAATGTAGACACTATCCCATCCTTGAATTACCTAGTGTTCCTAGAAATTTATTTTATAGGTAGACTAGCATAAAAAATACGTGTATATACATATATATATATATAGTAAAATACATACAGTAGAATATATATACGGTTTTTTGGTGTGTACATATATAATAGTATATTTTTATGGGTTTTTTCAGATATTTTAGTATATTTTAATAATAATAATAATAAATAATAATAATAATAATATATATATGGTTATAGTTTTTTTTTTAAAGTTTTTTGTAAAAGAGTTTTTTATTTTTATTTTTTATACAAAGTTTTAATACATTGTACAGGCTTACCCCTGAATTTATATATGTAATATATTCTGGATTCGAAACTCAGACTTTCACACGACCCACAACTCTTAGTGCCATCTTATATTGCTGACCCACCTGATCACACACATGTTGAAAAGATAAATAATCACCAATATTCGTATTTCGTGCTAAACCAGCCCTCATCAGTTGGTCCAGATCACCATCTCCAAACATATATATAATCAGTGCTCAGCTTTATATTAAAATAGCCAATCTTCATACTTTAATGGACAGGCTTCAAACTACTACAACCCACAACTCTTCAGCCTTCCATTTCATTGATAATCTGATGATGGAATGTTGAAAGCCCCTTAGTGCTATACAAAGTTTTGTAAAGATTTTTAGAACTATAGGAATTAGTTTTGTTATGTGATATGGAACTGTAATATTTTAGTATTTAAATTCTGGAAATAGCCATTTTGCTGTTCTATCTGATGAAAACCGGTCTGCTGGTTGAAATATTAAAGCAGCTTTATAGAGAAGTAATTGTGTGTTTTTTATTACATACATATAATAATCGCAGAAACGATAAATCCATAACCTGTCAATATAAATGCATACAAAAACTCTCTAAGAAAAAGTATTATTCACTTTTAGAGTCATCAGAGTTTAAAAGAATGGATTTTTAGAAAAATTCTAGATCTAAAAGAGAGGTTCAAATTAAGAACAGATATATATGCAGAATCTTTAATTTGAACTTGTAATAAATCAGAGATAAAAAACAAAATCTCATCTTTAACAACCTTTGTGATTAATAAATAAAATTTCTTTAATTTTATTAAAAGGATTTAATTTCAGACTTTTAAGCTCTTTATAATTATCCACTCTATTTTATACAATCGATACACATGACCACATACAAGTGAAAAAGATAAATGATCTTCAATATAAAATTTCATGTTGAACCAGCACTCTTCAGTTGGTGCAGACCATTATTTCCGCACATATGTAGTCAGTACTCTGTCTATATATAATAGCATAAAATATGGATATTACAGATCGTTTATCTTTTTCACATGTATGTGGTTATGTGAATCAGTTGTATAAAATGGAGTGAATAGTTGTAAAGAGCTTCAAAGTCTAAGATCAAATCCCTTCTAATTACATTAAGTTCAGTATAGGCTATATACTTGTATTTAAATATTACATATTCAGCCTGTATTGTGTTCAGTCCTCTTCTGCACACTTAAATGGAAATATTAAAATTCTATAAATGAGGGGTCAGAGTGACTTAAAGTCAACATGATTATAACAATAAGATTGGCATCAACAAGGGCATTGAGTGTACCATCATCAGATTTTCAATGATGTGGATGGTTGAAGAGTTGGAGGGTGAAGAGGATTGAGGCCTATCCATTAAAATTTGAAGATTTTCTACTTTAATATAAACTGATCATTGATTATATATATATATATATATATGTGTGTGTGTGTGTGTGTGTGTGTGAAATGATCTGGACTAAATGATGAGTGCTGTTTTAGCATGATATATATAATGGAGATTATTTGTCTGTTTTCACATGTATGTGGTCATGTGTATCAGTTGTACAGGATGAAGTTGATAGTTGTAGGGAGCTTAAAAGTCTGAGATCAAATCCCTTCTAATTACATTGAGTCCAATATAGACAATGTATTTAAATACTATAATTCCTTTAACTGCAAACAGTTAACAAACATCACACTAAGTATATAAATGTAACAGAATCCAGTCATGTCACATATGAACTATCAATATAAATGCAGCACCTGCTTATTCTTTATTAGAAGACCTCTAAGAATAAAATAGTCAATATCACATTTTAATAAGATTTGATTTTTTGATAAATTATCAAATTAAAAATGAAGTTCAACCTCAAACCAAATGTAAATATAGCATTCTAAATTTGAACTTATAATCAATCAAACAAATATAGGAGTCAAAAAATCAAGCCTTATTAAAGTCTAATACTCAAGAAAAAAATAACTACTTTATTTTTAAAGATTTTCTAACAAAGGTAAAGTGAGTGTACATATTTATAGTGATTTAACTTCCATCCTCTCATTGCCCACATAAACACATCCATTTTAGTTAACAAATATGATTTCTCCAAAGACAGTTAGCTACATTTAAATAAATATATGCATATGTATAAAGTTTTAATATATATATATATGAAAAAACACAAAACAATATGCACACACAAATATGTCTATATGTGCTGTTATGTATATATATACATATATTACAACTCATGTTAAGATGTGAAACTTCTTAAATAATATATAAAATCAATACCCAGTATGCTGATTTTATAATCTACAATATATGAGAGAGAAACAAAATAGTGTATCATATAAAAAATTTCTACTTGTTAATGATATACTATTCTGATTATGAAATCGATTTTAGTTTTGCAACAGAAGTGGAACACCAGATTTTCTAAAACATACATTTAAAGGGACGTGTATATTGCCCCTCTTTGAAATTACTTTTTTTTTAACCTTTGAGCTTGAAATATAATTGCACATACACAGAAATCAATTTTCGATTAATTTGTAATGAATTTTACCAGTAAAGTAAAAAAAAATCAAATAAAACTTTTAATACGGGCATACAAGTCTAAAAATTCCATTAATAATTATTCTAACATTATATAAAAATATTCAAAAGAATAACCATGTAATTACAACTTATAAAAACGTTGTAATTGTAAATATAAACAATTAAAGTGTTAAAACACAATGTATCACAATAGCCTAATAAAATTTAGAGTTGATTAACTCTATTTTGATGTTAGCCATTTTTCATTGATTGTTAAACTTATAAATATTCTCATAGCGTTTAATAATTTTATTTATTAAATTATTTATTTATTAGCCACCAAGCTTCTTTAGATTTATTTTTTTCAGCAAACAATTATAACTTCAAAATAGACAACTATAATATAATACACCATATATTTCTTAATTGACACTCTATAATGCAGTTTAACATATGATTTATTTTATCTCCTCTTGCCTACAGGTTCAACTAAGGTGTATATTGTGTATTATATTATATATAATTCAGCATTGCAAATAAGAAGAAGTGGAAGGAAATTTTAATAGTCAACTATCATACTGAAGGCATAATAATTATAAATAAATTTATTAGATTCAAATCAATATAAAAAGTAAACAGAAATATACTTCATTCATTCTTCAAATATGAAAATTACATATATATTTTCAAGGTTTACATTTGTTAAAGAAATACACTGGGGGGGGGGGGGATATAAATCATACTAATATTTAAAAAGATGTAATCCAGGGGAGTTAAACAGAATATCAAAATAATAGATTAAGCAAATGGATGGAAGTATCTCCAACTAATGCTATCCCATATAGTTAAGCATAATATTAACATAGTGGATTTTATATATATTTAAATAAGTATATCTGAAGTTGTATTAGAAACAAACAACTCCACAAATGAATTTGCCTGATATTTTTTGCTTTAAAAATAATAATGAAATGGTATTTGCTTTTAGGCATATATACTATCCATAGATTTAAATAATGATGCATGCCATTACTTTTCTAGTTTATATATATAGATTCAATATAATTTTATAATTAATTTCATTAGAGAATATCATTTATATTACAGACTGAAGCGCCATCTAGAAAGCTGAATGCGAAATAAGCATTAACAGTTGCTAAAAAAAGCTTCTTCATTGTTTATAATTCAGATGTCTTTTATACAACATCTAATATCCTATTTCCCAATGAACTACTAAATAATACAGAATTTTGTTTGTTCGTACGTGTGTGTGTGCAATTTTTAATTACCAATTGTTGTAATAGCTACTACAAACAGTTTTCCCCACATCTTAAAAGCTTTAAACCGAAAGTATATATATATTCTTAAAGTTATTGATAACTAACGTAAAAATAAATTTGTTCACTTAAATAAAACCATATAATAAGTAAACAGAGTATATAAATTAATTACCGTTCAAACTGTATTTTATTTATTTATTACTTTATAAATAGTTAGTAAACAGGCAAAAACTCTCCGTATAGTAGTGCCACCTTGTACTAACCAGAGTAATCAATGGATGCCAAAAGGCTTGTGCATAAAATCCCTATCTAGTGCCTACTCATCCAATATCCCCAGACTGGTTTCTACTATATGGAGAGTTTTTGTCTGTTTACTAACAGTTGTGTGCTAGCATGAGATGGTGATCATGTGATGTTTAGTGTTTTTATAAATAGTTGTTGGAATATAGTTTACTTGCTTCGCAAATATTAGCATAAATATTTAATATATCTGTCTATTAAGAATATTTTCAATTGCTCCTGATATGAGAAAACAATATTGTTTTTCCATGTAATTCGAAAGGTGTTAACATAGACCATGTGTTTTGTACAATCTACATTTACAAAGGTATGATTTGACAAAGGTAATAAAACGGTTAATGTGGAGGTCATGTGATTTGGAGAAAGGCACTCTTACATGTGGTTTTGATTACTAGTGTCATAATTTAATACTCATATTATTTCAGTACTTTGGATGCATACGGGTATTCATCATATTGGGATTGTGAGTGTGGAATATTTGATAGGGATAAAATAATTGCTATATACGGTATGTGACCGGTGATTAGATACATTGTTATAAAGTGAATGTTTGTTTGTATACATGGTTCATGTGTACACACACAATAAAAAATGGTTTAGATTAAACAGTTTGCATGTATCCCTAAGTTGATGATTTGTGCATTTCAGAAGGGAAGTCAATGGTTTGGCACCTCCCCAAGTGGATTTCTGCTGCTTGGTCAGGTTGGGGATGTCTGTTGCAGAGACGTATTTTATTTTGTTTGTCTATTTTGGGTTTGTGAAATAATAGGTCTACTGGTTTCTAAAGTAAAATTGTCCAGTCAGACAAAAATGCAAGGGCAGGGGAATAAAAGAGTATAGCTGGATTGAAGATTACTGAGCTTACTTTAGCTTAATTAAAAAATTAATAATTATTTTCTGCTGATTACATTTTTTTGTCCTACACGTGGAAGAAAATATTTTTATTAATTGAAACTAATGCTACAATATTTCCTACATTAATTTTTAAGAGATATACACGTAACGTATTGTGGTAAATGATATGTGATATCATTTAATAAACTACTAAATCATAATACAATACTTAGATACATAATTTAAATCTTTAACTACCATTTCTAACTTTTATCTACCTTTAAAATTCAGCTTAGTTTTTTTTTTTACATTTATTTATTTTAAATAGGAATAGCTAAAAAATCGTATTGAATTATTACAGAACTCACATGCTCATAGTCTTTTATAAAATTACTGCCCTGCATATTTGGCACAGCAGTAGAGCTTGTGACATAAAGTCGAAGTTTACAGGATTGATTCTTGTGCTCTGGCTGTTAAATTTCTTATGAACTCCCAAGCAATAAAGGCACTAGCCTTTTTTTAAAAATATAACAACTATCTTTTCACTATTTTTCTCCATGCCATTCTCATATTTAATGATTTTTTATCGATTTGGAATAATGCACCTGCTTAAAGGAACCTATCAGGGCATTTTCTTATATAAAGGCAATCAATACTTACCATCACTCATTCACCAAGTGTGTATGATGTTGTTCCATTCATCACTTCCATGACAGCAAATTTTGTTCCATTTGGTACTGACTACTTACTTGCTTTTATCTGCTTATTGACAGTTACATTTCATTTTGAAATGCTATCTCTGCATCTGCAGCCTGGAATGATCTGAGTAGCATGGGCTCCATGAGTGAAATTGAATCCAAGCCATAGGGACATAAGTACTGTGAATAAATTAGATGAATGCAGTTTTTACATATTGCATTATATGGAAATGAAATAATAGATACCTTGTAGATATTTGACAAATTCCAATCAAGATTTCATTGCAAGATGACAAAATGCAATGCAAGAATATAAAATCAATGATCATACTGGAACTTCCTAGATGCAGAAAATCACATTGTCATGTGAGTGGACATTTAAAACAAGTTGACAATAGAAGTCATCCTAAAACATGTATTATTGGGAATTTGATCATGGTTCTTGTGAGAGAGGTAGATCTCCATTTATGTTCTAATGCTATCTCAAAGATTCAAAAGTAGTCTAATGTTGATTTTTTTTTCCATTGGATAAATATTGAAGAAGATACAATATATTGGAGATCCACAATAACACAAAATCCTGAAATATTTCAGAAAGATTATTCTTAAGACTTTAAGCTCATACTAAAAAAGGACAATGTTGTTTGTTTCCAGTGGAATTTTAGGGCAGAAAAATGGAGCTCTACAATTAGACATATTGCTAAGGTATTTCCAAAACAGGAAAGTATTTTGAAGAAGTTAAAACAACAGCATCACAAATATCATTTAAATAGATAAATGGTCCAGTATGTTCTGTACAATGTAATCACATCAAAACTATATTTTAAAGTAATTTTTAAGTTTTTCTTTTTTTTTTTTTTTTTGGGGGGGGGGTGCAATGCCGATAGTCATTTACACATGGCTATTCAACTGAAGGTGAACGAATTCAATTTATAAATATCACGTTTTTAATATTTTTGTGAGGCACTTATTAACATTAAGCTCTTTTAACAGATATCTAAATGTTTATTTTATCAGAAAATATATTATTTTGTATATATTTAAAAAGAAACTCTATAAAAAACTTATGAAGTATTAAAAAGTGATGAATAATTGTTTAAATATTTATCAACTGGGTGATTGTTGTCAATAAACATCTGCAAAAAATATATACGTCTAAGTTAAATATGTTCAAGAAGGTAAATTATTTATGAAGAAGCAAAAGGTTTTCCACCATTCAACCTTTAAGGAATAAGAAGTTGTTAATAATAAAAATTTCATTTTTCTTCCTTGATTTATCCTTTACTTGAAAATAACAAGTTTTGTGGAGTGGTATTGGATGGTTAGTGATTTGTTTACTCTTTAGTTACCAGAAAAACTCTAAGCTAGATGAAATTCTGAAAAAAAAAAAAACAATCATTTTTTATGGTGTGGATTTCACCTCAGGTCGTGAATATTGCGAATTGATGCGTTAGCGCTTTATCGCAAAACTTTTTGCAAGTTTTTTTTTTTCTATATGTCATAGCATCGGGTGGGAAGCGAACCCGCAACAACCATCTGCAACCTACTGTTCGCTTGCAAGGCGGCTGCGCAGACCTCTCAGATAACAACTCTTGACAACTTTTTGCAAGTTTGTCTAATATACATAAATGTTAACAACTTTTAAATAATTTACAGCAAAATTTCTCTAACAAGTTTAGTTAATTGATACTTAAAACGATTTTTGACAATATATTTTAGTGTTCTTACACATGTTTTCACAACTATTAATGCCAGATGTAATGGAGAATCTTTCAAATGTTTAGTCTTTCCCGAGCACTTAAATATCAATTTATTCTCATTAGTAATGATAGGTAATTTGTAAATCCGAGTTTAAATTTGATACCATCTGCTTCAATTTATTGATTTTGGAATGGGAAATTTTCATGCAGTCGTCAATAGTTAGATGTTGTAGAGGTATTCTCATGTTAAGAATTACCATAGCTAATACATCTTTAGAAAGATATCCATGGCTATAAAAATTAGTATTTTAATGATATCCAGTCATTTTGAAAATTGAAATTAAATTCTTCATTTCTAAAATCAGTTACCATTATACAAGACTCATAATTGTTTTGCAACAAAACTATAATAAATATTTTGGTATAGATTTGTTTTTCTGCATTGTCATAATTATCTTCAACATGTATTTCAGAGAGCTTTGAAAAAGTACTAGAATATATAGACAAACAATTCAGGGTAGCAGAACATTTTAAATCTGAATCACATAGCTCAAGTTTTCTTATATTTGGACAGAATTTAGCAATATGGATTACATCTACTTGGCATTCCAATGTAATGCTTATATTTTGCTTCCACATAATCTTAAAAATTCATTTAGAATATCATAATTAATAGAAGGCAACAATATAACTAACTCTTTTAAATTAAAACACTGCAATATGAATTTTGTTTGTTCATTGTTCCACTTTTCAGATTCTAAAAATATTTTTTTCCAAATAAGGACACCATCTACAAATGTTTTTGAGGTGTTGGTAGAGATCCATTTCATATATAGAAATTTCCTTTAAATTTAAATATGAAATATTAGTTTGAGAACAATAATCAATTAAATCATATAAAATCTAATATGATTTTACAACTTCCAATCAAGAAAACAGCTTCCAAGCGTTGGTGGCCTAGCGGTTAGCATAGCTGCCTTCCAAGCAGCTGGCCCGGGCTCACTTCCCAGTCAACGCTTTGATATATATATAAAAAAATCAAGGAAACAGTTTTAAAATTGCTGCATAAGAGAAATATTAAATAATTATTAAATTGTCATCACAAATATAATACTTTATGGGTACATTTTTAAATGATTCCTACTAGAACAAACGACAATCAATGTAATTTCCCAGCTACATTGTGACAACAGATATGTATAGCAGATGTGTACAATGCATTTAAATTAAAACAACAACAAATGTTTTAACGACAAATAATATCTAATGTATAATCATTTGTTAATACACTGAAATTTGAACCCAGTTTATTTATATAAAGTATATATATAAGGCTTTATAATTAAAGGACAACAGAAAAAATTTAATAATAAGTGACCTCTAGCGTTTTTACTATTAATATTGATAAATTAAAGATTTAATACAATTTACTTATATCATGTATGAGTATATGCCATGCAAATCAAAATAAAATAGAAAATTTTAATACTCAATAAATCTTCATATGTTGTTGACTATAATGATTAAAATTAGTTTATATATATATAAATAGTGAACTTTAAAATCAATTGTACAATTTTTTTTTTAATGACCAAATCAGTAACCATTTAATCTTTCTTATTCTCTCTTTATTTTAAAGTTCAATAACTATTTACTGTCATGCTTAAGATAATATATAGAATAGTTTAAAATGATAAAAGAATGAATTCATAAGTCATCTCTTTTTAAACTCATAGTATTTTTTTATCTGGCTCAGGTTATAATGAATCAGTTAAAATTATAGACCCAATTTGAATATTTAACTAATGCTTATATTGACTTGCTGTATGCAAATTGTTAGTCATTCCATGTGTTTTCTACTCCAAATGTCTGCTCATCAATAATTTGCTTATTTTTCATTGATCGTGAAATAAGGCAAGATGGAGGGGTTTAAACATCTGGACCATAAATTTATCATTTATCCTGCCATCCCTAATGATATATCGAATCCAATAAATATTGTCATTATGCAAATAAAATTGCGTAGGGGATAATAACAAAGTTTTGAATTTTTTCTTTAATGGTGATTATCAATCCTTGTTGCTATCATATTTTTTTATGTCTATTGTTTAGCTCAGTCTTTCATGTGCTGCTGATATCAATATTTTGTTTTAAAATAAATTTATTAAACATAGTAACATAGTAATATACAGATAAACTTTATAAAAATTTACATAGCATTCAGAATGAAACTTGAAAAAGTCAATGCAGAGAAAAGGGTATCTTAATAAGATTAAGAGGAAAATAAAACTTTCACCCAAGTATCATCATGTAGACTCACAGGTGAAAGCAGAGAGTCTCGCTGCTTGACTTGGTCAAGAAGCTTAATAAAGACACTTAGAGCCGAGTCCTGAGAATGACCAAAGATGAGCCTGCATATTTTTATTATAACAATTGTCGATTTTTAAATATTAAAATTAAAAAAAAATACTTATAAAAATTAGTTTTAACGTTTACAAAAACAAAATAGATAAATAAACAAATAAATGATAAAATTATATTGTAAACAATTTCAACAACAAAAAAATACGATCTAAACACATTTAGTAATTTGATGTGTCAATATCTTTATAAAATCTACATACACATACATATATTTATTTATATCACCATTGTAATGTAAATCCAACGATCATAAATAGATGCACGTACCAAAAAATAATTGAAATAAATAATGATAACAACAACTAATGACAAGAACAACAACAATAACATATATATAAACTCCCATATCAAAGTCAAATCAAAGATTTTTTTAAAACAATAATGACATTTTGATGGAAAGGGTGGATCTTTTCAATCTTTACAATATATATATTGCAACAGTATACATATGCCATTACATTATTTTAAAATTAAAATAAAGAGGAAAATAAATGTTATGTAAAAATTATTTTATTAAAAAACTAAAAGCCAAAAATTAAAAGAGTTATGTTAACATATATATATCGCACAGATGGAAAACTTAAAACTATTTTTTTTTTTAAAAAAAAAAAAAGTATTTAAAAATATTTTTTGTAAAAAAGTAAAGATCTAAAGATAAACATTGATATTTTTGAAAATAGAAATAAATGTTGATTTCTATTATGTTTAATCTTAGAAAAATGGAAATGATTGTTTTAAAGCAAACTATCCCTTGGGGCACTTAAATAATTAAAATGTCAAATAGGAGATATACATAAAAATTAGAGATTGTTTCCCACTCTGAAACAGCAACAAGTGCATGGACAATAATGGAAAAAAGCATCTAGATCTTGGGATCAGTGACATCATGTTTTAGTGATCTGTGAAAATGCTGATAAGAGGCTAATAAATGTATAAAAGCCAAAATAATTAAATTCATTAACTGTTTTTGTCTTAAGAGCTGACTATTAATCTACATATGAACTGTAGCTGTATTGCAGATTCCATGATGTAGGATTCAATAATAGATTTAATTTTATGACAATGAGCTGAGGCCTTCTGATGACAGTTCTTTACCAAATAAATGGCAAGTAGCAGCTTTGTTTCAAAAGAGGACAAACAATTTATGAAAGTGATCATGAAGATGGACCTCTAAATCTGCCGGAATCCATAAAGTATGAACTCTTGTGTTTATCTAATATTAACTTTTTCAAATTTGCATTTAGTAACTGAAAATAAGAACTCTTATCTGACCTAAAAATGAAAATTCTAAATCAATTATTAATAATTTTTTGTATGCATTATGTTAGCTACTCATTTTCATTTATTGTTTTATTTATTTTTATCTATAACTAAATTATTAAAATGTAGTAAATTTATATTGGGTGTAGATGGCTGCATAGATTCGTTAAAGTTTATGTTAGTCATTTCTTAAGATTTTCATATGTGTAATATATATATATATATATATATATATATATTCTAACAAATAAACATTCTCAATTTAAGACATTTTTACCAAGATAATTACAACTCGTCTACAGAGAACCTTGGATTTTCACCAACCAAAAGAACAAGCTGGATTTAAAAGTGGTTTTAGTACAGTAGATCATATTCAAGTATTGAGAGAAGTTATAGAAAGGACAAATGAATATGAGTTGTCATTGTGTTTTGGATTTGTAGATTATGAAAAGGCATTTGATTCTATAAACATTTCTTCAGTGATTAAAGCATTGGATCATCAAGGTATAGATCCAGGATATTGTCATATTTTAAAGAATATTTATAAAAATGCAACAGCAACAATTAGATTACATAATGATACTGGGAAAGTCAACATTGAGAAAGGTGTAAGACAAGGTGACTCCATATCTCCAAAACTTTTTACAGCAGTGCTGCAAGAAGTATTTTGTGGATTAAAATGGGAAACTAAAGGAGTGAAAGTAAATGGAGATTATTTAAGTAATTTAGATTTCGCAGATGATGTAGTTGTTTTTGCAAATAATGCTTCCGAGCTGCAGGAAATGTTGCAGGAGTTATCAGATGAAAGTAGGAAAGTAGGACTAAAGATAAATGTTAAAAAGACTAAAGTAATGTTTAATCGATTTGCTCAAAATATGAAAATAAAGATTGATTATGATGAATTAGAAGAAGTTAAGAGTTACAAATACCTTGGTCAGATTATTAATACAGATGGAAACATAATAGAGGAAATTAATCATAGAATTAAACTTGGTTGGAGTGCTTTTGGTAGAATTAACTTGATATTAAAAGGAAATATGCCTATGTGTTTGAAAAGAAAGGTTTTTAACAAATGTGTTTTACCAGTTCTTACTTATGGATCTGAGACTTGGACACTTAATAGAAGATCAATACAGAGACTTCAGACCACTCAAAGAAGTATGGAGAGATGTATGTTGGGAGTACCAAGAAGAGATCGAAAACGCAATGTATGGGTAAGAGAACAAACAGGTGTTACTGACCTCATTGAAAAAATTAAAAGATTGAAGTGGAGTTGGGCTGGACATATTGCTAGAAGAGATGATGACAATTGAAATTTTAAACTGGATTCCAAGAGATTGTAAAAGACCTAGAAGGAGACCACATGTAAGATGGATGGATGAAATAAGAAAATGTGTAGGGGTGATGTGGAGAAGAGAAGCTAAAGATCGGAGAAGATGGATTAAACTTGGAGAGACCTTCATCCTGCAGTGGATTGATAATGGTTGATAATGATGATGATGATGATGATGTTCCAGCTATAACTTATTTTATAGTCTTCATGTTGTAGCCAAATCTAACTAATAGATTTATTTCACGTTCAACTTAAAATGATTTCACTATGTATAAATCAAACATATTTGTAATGTATAATTAATTAAATAATTTCTCAAGTACAATAAGTATAATGTATAATCTCCTTCATGCGACCATGTTACAAACCAATTGTAACTAAATAAAAATCAATTCTAACAAATGAAAAGTTATGCTTTACTTGGTTAATTTTATAAAAACTTATCAAATTGACATAAAATGCATTTTGCAATCTCTCGATCGGTCATCCACATTGGATTTCAAATAGAACTAAAATGATTGGGCAAGTTTACAAATATCACATATATTATTGGATAGTTTAAGCTAATTATAACTTTATTCTAACCAATGAGAATTTTTATTCAAATGGTCGCACATCCACGCTATGGATTGATTGTACTATATTTAATCTATATGGCATTTAAACCCTTGCAGCTAAATTGCATGCCAATTATAACATTTTAAGGATGGATCGATGGATGCTTCATCAGTCCCAGATGACACTATTTCTGAAGCTACTGGGATGATGATAATGATACAAAACATCTATGAGCTTAATTGCCAGGGCACCAAATTGCATCTTTAATAAAATATAACGGTTAAATCTCACTTCAATAATTTTCAGTAATATTTAATGAATGGGTTAATAAATAATCAATCGATTCAGAGAATACTGAGAATGCATTAAAATCGGTCATATTAATATCTTTGGAAATTCTTGGTTATTCTCAGCACACTCTCCATTCACCATCCTTAAAGCTACAATTAAAATTTTATTCTAATTACAAAGTTCTATATCCATCTCCACCCTCCTGATCCATCACTCCGTCAACTTCACATCTAGATGTCTATTACACTATTATTTATTTGACTATTAAAATTTACATTTTTGCTAGCTCATTTCCCCTTATAATCTCTTCTCAGGGTTTTTAGAATAATTAGGTGTGGAAATCGAATAAGCTGCGATAGATTATTGGTGATAAACACTCCTCTCATGATCACCTCCAAGGTGATCTTGGTTGTCTTTAATGCAGTTTAATATCTATTGACATTAAAGCTCAGAATAATTTAACCTTATTAAATTATTTATAAACACATCATAAACATATTCACTATTATAACATAATTATAGAAAAGTGTGTCTAGAGAGGTGTTTGAATGCAACGGATGGAAAAAGGATTTTATGCCCACCCCTGCCCTCGCTATCACTCAATACTATCTCTATTCACAGTTTATACTTCAACAATATTAAATTATTTGGTAATTCTAAGTATCTGAAATTAACCATTTAACCAATTTTACCGGATATTATTTATGTACATGATAATTCAAATATTAGTAATAATATATTGATGTATGATTGGATTGGAAATATCTAGCTAATAATAACCCACAAAAACATTGAGACATACACAAATTTTATTTAAAACAAATAACAAATTTTATTTGACAAACTACAATTCCATACATAAACATATACATTATATTTACACTTTCATTTATCTTAAATATAGTGAATACCAATTTCTTCCCGTGTTCAATGCTTTCTCTTTTATTTCTGATTTGTTTTAGAGCTAATTTATCCCCTAATTGAATTTAATAATTTTATTTAACGAACTTAAAATAAATATTCCTTCGCAAATTTCTTAATTTTACCCTGTCATCCTGATCGAACATTCTTTTGCCCTAATCTTTATAACAGAGATATCTTATGAATAGTGAGACTAAATAAATGCAAATAACTCGGCATCAAGATCAATCATCATCATAGTGCACACACTCTATGCTCATGTTCTTGGGACATAATAATATTTTAACAATATTACCTTTCCAGCGAAGTTCTCAGCTGGCTATGTAAATATTTATTAAATAATTTTATATACGCATTGCCTAATTCGTAGGTTATTTAACCCTTAATTTCACATTTTATTACCTTTATTACTTTTGGCTCGAATTGATAAAATTAAATCAACAAGACAATATTCAAGTACACCAATCGCACACACATTATCTGCATTCATCCTGACATTAAATTGAGTTTGCGACCTTGTATCTGACATTTATAAATAATGCTTATCATGGCTATCTTTCTTACACTCATAAGGAATATCAAACATTAATACAAGGCAGGCAGTGACCCGAATAAAAAAGAACCTTTCAACTAAGGTTGATATATGCTAGGATTTTTATCGCTAGTCATACAAAAGAACATAGGTAAAGCTATTGCATCTGGCCATCAAAATAAAAAACTTTCTTACAGTGTAGAGAATACTCAAGTGGAAAAAATCTTCCACTAGGTTCAAATACTTTATGAATATAGCATAAATATTTTAGTAAGCTAGACTTCACTGGTTTTGTGGAGACTTTTGTCTATCCACATACATACAGGTCGAAACATCAAATGCTACAAGTAAAACTTTCATATCTTTTAATATTCTTGCGAATTAGTGCACTGGAATATGAGCCCATAAATTTTTCAAGCATTAATCAGCTTGTTTCTGGCCTTAAATCTATGATAACAATAATAATAAACAATAAGAAATGTGTATAAAATTCTCCAAACTATTTCCATGCACTTTTATATGAAAATGTTGATGTTATAGCTCAATAGACAAGCAATTTATCTATAAGTCTAAGCATTTGACAATAACTTCTGATACTAATAATAATATCTCTAAGTGTTTGGGTTTTTTTAAAAAAAAAATTGTTTGTAAAGCATTTTAAATAAAGCACATCAGAACGACATGATATCAATTTCTCCTACCCCCAAAATGACAATAATAGCAAAAGCATTTAAAAATAAACACATTCAAAATTATCCAATATCAATATCTCTACCCCCAAAATAATACAATTGTAATTATAACATGAATTAATTTTAAAATAGATGATATACATGATACACTACAAAGAAATTCTTTTTTTTATAGTAAATGTCCTACACACATAAAGTGTGAATTAAAAAAATTATACTTAGATAGAGTTCTTTGGAAGTATCCTCCAAGTTTCTGGTTTCTATTTTTCCTTTTTCCATTCCTCCTTAATCGGTTTATAAGAGCACAGGAATCCATGTATCAAAAAGTTATTTTAATGGGGTTTAATTCCTCTGCCATCAGATATACAATTTTTATTTTGCTGAACTGCATTACTCATTTCCAATTCTATGCAGATTACAGTTAAACTTTTTAATTTTATGCAGATTAAAGTTAAATAGCATTCATTTAAATTTTTCACAATACAAGTCCATTTCTGATCATCCTTTTCTATCTTTAGATTCATTTTATATTTAAATTGGATGCAAATATAGATGATATCAAACATAAAGTTTAATTTATGTGGTTTAAATTTTTATTACCATTTGTTGATCCAACCATGACCACTAGTTAACTTCTGGAGATTAAAAATGTGTGTCAACTTAAAATTTATTCACTACACATTGTCTTTTCTTAATACAATGTTAGATTTAGCCAAGTTATTCTTAAGAGACAAAAAGTAACAATAAATGATTTTTAAATTTTATAGCACAGTTTCTCTCTAAGTCAATGAGAAAAACTTGCAAAAATAAAGTTTCAAAATAGACTACCCCCCCTTCTGATAAACACAGAGATTTTATAGAGAATGCCATCTGGTCATCTGGTCATTCTCTTTTCTTAATTAATTGACTTGTTCCCTTTTCTCTGGTTAATTTTTTAACCTTTTTGCTCTTTTAGAAAAACCAGGCAAAATCATTTCTGTATTTTAACAGATGACCAACAAATAATTTTACAATTCAACAGCTATAATTGCCAATTAATTTGACATTTCTCAGACCATCATAGTTAATCGCACACTTAAATTCCTTGGTGAAACTTACATCATTCAAATGCTCTAATTGACTGGGTAATACAACACCATGCGACCCACATTAAAATAAATAACAGAACAGTTATCTTTTCCCCCTTTTTGCTTTTTCCCATTAAATAATGAAACAAAATATATTTTGCAGCCCAGTTTCAAACCCAGACTTTGAATTAAATTTGGCTGCTAATATTAAACTTATTAAAATGATTTAATTTCTTATTTTTTTTAGATTTTCCTACAAAAAGGATAAGGAACTATTATTAATTATGAACTTTACAATCAAAATCCACAATTAGATTATATACCCACCCATGCATCGCATGTATATATTTCTTTAATTGATCGATTTCATATTTTAATCTTTATTTATTACAACTATTATTTTTTTTGGTTTTTATTTATTCTCATGAACTATTTATTTCTAACTTAGTATAAAATAATGTCCATTCATTTTCACTACCTAACCTAGTTTTAATAGTCACACATCTCTTCCATCTTCTCAGTCAACTTATTAACTAATGTATAAATTTTGCTTTTCTAAATATGTTTTTAATATTAACTTGACCTGTAATTTAAACTAAAATAATCTTTTGGGTAGAAACATCTTAATAATAAATTTTTACATTGCTTACCAAGTCAAACATATGCAATCCCTATAGATATGGGTTCGAACTTAGTCTTGGCTAAAAAAATTTCTTATTAAAGAAAACAAAATACATACATTATGAGGAAAATTTTTATTGAACCCTATCTTGCTTATTTACCTCCAAAACTGGAGTCTTTGCCAAATCCAAAGGCTACTATATATATATATATGACATCTCATGCTGAGTGTCTAAACGTATTTACCCGTATATCTTTTAAGTTATTGTTGTCAATGTGGCACCTTATGATGAGTGTCATTGGGTTTACTTTATTGTAAATGTCCCTTGCAATTTGCAATTAATAACTTTATATTTAAATTTGTTTATGTTTATTTTAAAAAGGTTTGATTTCAGGCTATTTGTTTCATAGTTGGGTCGATGCTGGTGGAGGGATATATGGGTGTTTATATCAATGTAATGGGAAGCATGTTTAGCATACAGGGCAAAGCCCATATGAATGCATGACCCAAAAGTGTAGTTAATGCATTACAATGGATGTGAACATATTTCCCACACCATTGTTTTCCTCTTTACTCTGGGTGTTAATAGAAAGATGGCTATGATTGCAATTCACCATTACAGAGAATTATTAATAGATATTTTCCAAATGATTTCCTTCACCAGACAGATGCTCATTCCTGTTCTGAGTGAGGAACATTTCTCTTCAAATAATACCATGCTGCAGACACACATTCCTGTCAGTGTGGTTTTATGCTAGCAACTTCATATTACATTGGTTCTGTCTGTATATCAGGAAGCAAGCATCGGTTTGGCTATGAACTTTTAGTCTGAGGTGGAATAATTGTTTTTGAAAAGTTTTTAACTGAGTAATCTATGTAGCCTATCTATACTCATTATTATACAATAAAAATATTATTAAAATGTCCATCTGTGAAGACTATCTTAAATAATAATTTAAATTTAAAATTAATAATAAAATCTAAATGTATTTCTCAAATTTATATATGTGCATCAATAAATGTTTTTGTGTGTTATTACTGGCACAGGCTTATTTTATTTTCTTTAATATTAAAATTATATTTTAAGAATGTAAATGGAAAAATATGGGTGATTTAGTCTGCAAGTTGTGTAAGGAAGGCATAGAAAATATTAGGCATCTGTTACTTCAATGTAAATGCTTGGAAACAGAAAGGGTACAAATAATGAAGCTATGGAAGATTAAATATGAACAAAGTGATTATACAGAAAGTGAGTTATTGGTTTTTATGCTAAGTTTGGGAAAAGATAAGGGGGACTTAGATATGAAGATCATGGAGTTGACAAAGATTATGTTGTGGAAATGGGATGGAGCAGATTATGGAAAAGCTTAGGGTGGACAATGGAAAAGGAAGGTAAAGTGGCTAACAGGTTGCTCTGAGCATAGCTGCTGAGAGATTCCTGACTCCGTTTAAGGAGAAGTCACTGTGCACCTCATGCATCACATCAGATGTTTTTATATGTAAATGATGTCTTCTTGTGCACAGAAAGAAGATATGAAAGTTATGCTGATGACATGCACAAGGATAGGTAAAGAGTTGGGAGTTAAGTTTAGTGAGGAAAAATCCCAAATAATGACATTAATACTGGGGCAAGAGAAGACAAAGAATTTTTATTGGAGGATATAATGTTAAGTATGGTGAATAGATATAAATATTTGGGAATCATCTTAAGTAATCAAAGAATTTGCATAGATGAATAGGAGAAAAAAATTGATAAATGAAGCAAAGAAAGGAAAGGGGCTGATAAAGAAATTAAGTGTTTTCATATAATAAATATGATGTAGCTAGAATTGTATGAAAGGGAGTGGCAGTAGCAGGGTTAACATATGGTAATGATGCATTATGTAGTAGTAAAGGAGTATTAGATTACTTGAAAAAAATACAAAGAGAAGTAGGAAGACATGCATTAATTGCAGATATGTGGACAGCAAAGAAGGCAATAAGGAGAAATGGAATTGTCAAGTTTTTATATGAGAGATGCAAAAATCAAAATGAAAATATTCGGTAGATTGCAGTTTATGAATAATAAGAGAATAGCCAAAATAGTATTTATTTGGATTATAAGTAAAGGGCAGGCAACACAATTGGTGTGAAAGGTATGCAGAAGATTTGAATAAAAAATTTATGTCAGTATACTTATACAAATGGTGGGATGTTTGCGTTAGAGAATTGGTGAAGGTTATAGTGATAATGAATGGGATAGAAGAATAGATGCATTAATAATAATAGAAAGTTGGAGAGATGGAGAACTAGTATGGAGAGTAAAAAGAGTTTAAATATATATATAGAAATAAACGAAATATTGGATGCGAGTTCTTTTATGATAATAGCAAGGAAAGTAGTTTACTGTTTAAGGCTCGAACAGGATCTTTAGCAACAAGGGAATAAATACATAAATGGAAAATTTTTGGTGATTTAATCTACAAGTTGTGTAAAAAAAAGCATAGAAAATATTAAGCACTTCTTAAGTGAATGTAAATGCCTGAAAGCAGAAAGAGTAAAAATAATATAATTGTGGAAGAATAAATATAAACAAAGTGATTATACAGAAAGCGGGTTATTGGTTTTTATGCTGGGTTTGAGAAAAGATATGTGGGATTTCGATATAAAGGCCATGGAGTTGACAAAGATTATGTTGTGGAAATGGGATGGAGCAGGATAAGACAGAATATGAAAACTTAGAACAGAGAATGGAAAGGGGAGGTAAATTGGCTAACAATTTTCTCTGGGTATAGTAGCTGATAGATTGCTGATTTCGTTTAAGTCACAAAGCATTGTATCACATCGCATCGATAGCTGACCAAACACTTCTTCCTTTCTTTTATTTTGTTAAATAAAAATTTATCTGTTTTATCACTATAAAAACAGTAAAATAATTGGATTAAGAAATATCCATGATTTCTGGTTTAATTATTTAAAATAATCTTCTTTATATATAAAGAGAACCAACAGGAAAATGATTTCATTTTCTTGTTACGTTATTGTCGAGCACTGATCTAATTGTGTAGAATTTAGCATAACAACATTTATATTTAAAAACCAATTGTGTTTAACATTTTATATATATTTTCACAAGGTAGATTATTTTATTATGAGTAGATTATTTAATGTTGTTAAAAAGTTAAAATCAAACAAAAAATAATTATTTTACTTTGTTAATTAAAAATAAATTTGTTTGATCAATATAAAACAATAAAATGCTTTGGTTAATTAATATTTACACTCTCTGCCTTAACATTGTTAAAAGTCTTGGCATAGGGTTTTAAAAAAGAAAAACTGATCCTGTGGATTTTGTCTTGTCATAGTTCACAATTCACAATTTGATTCTAATATTTTATTTTTGTTGCAAGGTAAAATGAAAAAATTTCTTACCTACTATTTATATAATTATTTACTTATCTATTAATCTAATTGTCTTTCTATACAAAACATGCTAATAGTAAGAAAGATACATAAATTTTACAGATTAGATATCAAACTATTTATTTATCTACCATTTATCTGTTTAACTATCTAGATCTATCTACATAATTACTGACTACTTACTTATTTTTCTATATATTTAATTTATTTATATATCTTCTCGATATATTTATTTAACTACTTTATTTTATCTGTCTAATACATAATATCTATTCCCCTATCTAATCATATGTGTGATCATTAATCTTTGAATTAGTCCATTTTATATATATATTGTGCCCTTATCTATAGGTCATAATAGGGTAGAATGGTCAATTACTAAAAAAATTTAAATTTTAAGATATGTTTGTATGATATATAAATAATAGTAGGATAATTAGATTTTATAGTACAATTTAAGGCTGAAAATACCTGGTATATAAAAGTGTAATGGATTATTTTAAAAGAAAACAGTTAAATAAAGCTTAATTATATCCTTGCTTATGGTTGTAAAAGCTGGCCATATAAAATAATACAGCTATAAATAGTTAAAAGTATATTAACAATCCAATTGTAATGTTTTAAAACTAATAAATTAAATAAAAACGATATGTAATATTATAATTATAATTAATATTCAAATTTAATCTAATATATTTTAAAATAAACTTTAGGATGGTGAGAATTATATTTAGTTCTACAAGTTTAAATTATTTTCCAAATTTTTTATAAAATATATCAGTTTTGGTAATTTAGACCGAGACGTAAATTAAAAAAAAATCATCTGATAAAGTTAGTAATCATGTGACTGTATATTATATACCTTCACACACACGCTTGTTAGAATATAATAATAAAGTTTGTGAATTATGGAACTAAATGTAATTGCTGTCTATCGCTGAAATGAATGTTGAAATACTAAATAGTTATTCTAAATGTTTAAATGATGTAATATTTAAGTAGTGTTTAAAAGTTGAATACAGTTAATAAAAAAATTAAATATTTTATTTAAATAGAAACAAGATAAATTAAATATTAATATTAAAATAGGTATTAAATATTGTTTTAATAATTGTTGTAAAGTTTAAATAATTTTGATAAAACTGTAATTGAGTTTAAAAATACTATTCTAAGTAATATTTAAGACATGACGTCATAAATTCTTTATTTTAAGAGGTTTAATCTATTATAAAACTAAAATGTGTAAATTTGTTCGCGCTAAAAAAGTCATTAACCAATCAACGGAGGTATTTTAGCAGACAAAATATAAGAATTAGACGAAGCGGGAGAAAGTAATGTGTAAGTGAAGGAGGGAGTAACATATTTTTTTTTAGCTGGATAAGACCGTAAGCTAGAAAAGTGATATAATTTTAAAATTTTGTATTTATTTTAAAAGTTTTTTAACATATAATATTTTGACTGCCTTTACATGAAGGGCTAATTTTAAAAGTTTTCTTACCAGTGATTTTATTCAAGTTTAGCCAAAACCTTGCAGTAAAAATGGAAGTACTAAAGGAAAAAATACCTAAAAATATTGCTAAAGGAAAAATATTTGTAAAGTGCCTTGATACAGCTTTATTTATGCTCAACCAGAAACTTATTATTGTAACTCAGAGAAATATAATTTGGACGCTATACGGAAAACTTAAAAGAGAAGTTATTTGCCGTCAGGAAAAATTATGACGCACAAATTTATAAGGCTACTCTGAAGTTATTTTATTCTTCTCTATGGAAAAATTAAGATACGTATATCATAAAGAAAAAATTATGTAAAAGTTATAATGAAGAAAGAATGTTTATCTTTTTAAAGGAAACATTACAAAGTATATAGTTACCAGAACTTTAAAAGAAAGGAAAAAGTTAAAGAATAATAATATGAAAGAGCTATTGTGTTTTTATGAAAAAAAAAGGGAACAGAAAAACTTTCTCTCAGAAGAATTAAAAATGTTATAAAGTGTTCATGGGAGAAATGCTTGAGATTAGGAAAATATAAATTGAAATTACTTAATGAAAATGGATCCAGGGAAACAGAAAAATTTTATTGAATATTTAAATCAAAGTACCTAGAAGATGCATCATAAAAGTCGCGCGGGAAAATATTAGCAGAAAATATTATAAGAGAATATGTAGACGTTTTCTTTACGGGATTAACTAATATCATAATTAATAATTGTATTAAATAGTATGAAAAACCAAGGATTGTCATATATGAATATTTATTAAACAGAGCAATAATTGTTTTACCTTAAAATAGAACATTAAGTGACTGAAGAAGAAATAATAAACATTTTTTTTTTTAGCTTTAATATGAACGGTTTTCAAGAAAGTTTGATAAAGAAGTACAGTAAATATAGTTTAAATATTTTAATAATTTATTTTAAAATATAAAATGTTATGTGAGATTAGGGAAACATAAAACATAAATTTAGTAATATTAAAATTTAAATATAATAGCTTGATAAAATTATAGAAATATTGTTTAAA
The DNA here is from genome assembly GCA_028023455.1 of Epiperipatus broadwayi. Classification (NCBI taxonomy): domain Eukaryota; kingdom Metazoa; phylum Onychophora; class Udeonychophora; order Euonychophora; family Peripatidae; genus Epiperipatus; species Epiperipatus broadwayi. The sequence continues at coordinate 7,727,465 of JAQFVV010006233.1, forward strand.
ATAAAGTGTATGAATGTGAATATTATATCTACAAGGATCAATGGGATGGTGAAGCCTATGGAACGCGATCGAGAAGATAAAGATCGTTTGGTAATTTTGATATTTATTTATAATGCATAATGTATTTTTTTTAGATCATCTATTGATTAAGAATGAAGTGTGAAAGTTTAAATTATATGTACACATTTTATACAACATTTTAACATATTATGAGATAGGAGTAATTCGGAATATGCATGCAATAATTTATTTAAAGTATATTAATAATATAATTTAACAGAACAATTGTGTGATTCTTTTGAACTTTCATGTGATAAAGTATTCAGATATTTAAGTAGTTTGTATGATTAAATATACGGAGGAAAGTAGTAAGCAAGCTGTCTTATAGAACAGTGGAATAGTTTTAAAATAAATGAATTTTATTATTGTTAGTAATGCAGATATGTATTTGTCGATGTACAGTATAGAAAAATCTTGAGAAATAAGATCGGATAGTGACTTGGAAGTACTAGTGGAGAGGAAACCAAGATGATGTTTTTTTTTTAAGAAATAGGAAAAATAAAGGATTTGGATCATATTTAGTTTTGTGTGATTTCAGTATAGTTAACTAAGCCCTATGACTGAACACATATAGTTTGGACAGTGTTTTTTGCATATTTTTAAACTTTTTGATGTTATAATAAAGCTGAAGAAATAGCTTTAGCATCGTTCCTATAATAGAGGTTGGTAGACAGGTAAAGGTCACTCCTCTATAGTGTCTTTTAATTCGCTGAGCCATGATTGTCAAGGTTTATGACGAGTAATATTCTAGTTGTATTTTGATCCTATGCATCTATCTTCGCTATCCTTATTTCGTGAATCTGCATCGGTCAGAAAGATATTTTCAAAGAAATAATGAATAAAATAGAACTGAAGATATGTTATCGTTTATGTAAGAATAGTTTATTTGCTTGAATGTATAGAATTGGGTAACTTTAAAATTGAAAGTCCAAAATATCATAGAGAGAGAAAGAATCATATAATACATTGTAAAATTAATTCAGAAATGAATATAAGATTTTGAAAAGAAATCTAAACTAAGTATTTTAAAAGTGATAATAAAATTTGAATGAATTTTTTTTATTTTTTAAATAATATTTAGAAAATAAGTATTGCATATTTATTAAGAAAATAGTTCAATAATGTGTAATAAACATATACTTGTGCATGGTATATTAATGGTTGTAACTATATCATCCGAAGTAAGGCCTGAATGAGAATATTAGGATTAATAAACATCGGATAATGAATAATAAAAACCTAATACCGAATGTAGAACAATGTTTTGACTTTGTAAGATTCCATACAACCAATATAAAACTAAAATTTGTTATTTAGTAGAATTTTACTACGAATAGAAATTTTGTAAAAAATATAATTTTAATAATATTAGGGATGCAAAGTGTTAGTGATAATCATATAAGAAATGCATTTTGTAACAAGCTAACCATAATAATAAATCAAATAATAATACCATATTTTCTTAAGCGTTTTAAAAATAAGATTTAACTAGGAAAAGTAAATAATATTTTGATTTCATTTATAAACTAATAAACTAAGTGAGATATGAAAGTAAGGGATATCCAATGTACATAGTGTAAAAATATTGTTAATTTATTTATGTTGTTAATAAACTTTGTTTTTTAAATTTATTTTAAAGTTTTGTGTCCGCATTGTTATTTCTCCACATGGATGCATGAAATCACGATACACTTATAATTGAAACAGACATATAGATTTTGCACAAAAGGTAAACATAAAAGTGTTATAAGAATTTTGAGAATTTATTGGTATGTTAAAATTAAAAGATCATAATTTTATATTATTTATTGGTCATAAGTCGGTTGCCACAATATTACATTAAATTATATGCTAATGTTGCCACACGTATTCTGTTGTCAGATTATTAAAAATACTACCACGTACGTATTTATTTATTTCATTTAGGAAGAAATAAGATTATATTATATTATTATTGTTATTATTATTTTATTATTGTTAGTTGCTGTGTAGTAGATTATGACATAAAATTCCCTTTTCATATTTTACTACCGTAATTTTAAATCAGTTAGAATACAATTTATGAACCTGAGATTTTATTTTATTTTATTTCATTTTATTTAATTAAACTAGATTCTTGTTATAAAGAATATTAAGATATGATTATTATTTTAATCGTAGTGAATAGAGCTTAGAAAGTTGTAAGAATACTATGAGTTAGTTATTTGGTATAGTAAAAAGGGGGAATAGTATTCTTATGCCATTGAGTTAGTATCGTGTGGATAATAGCTCAATGTAGTCTATCTCGTTCCCGTATTGTCACTCCATGTCTCATGAAAATAGTAAATATTTGTTAATTCATTTTAAAAATTGAACCGTATTTGTATTTTAGAAATTAGAGCTAGTAATCATTTTAATCAATGCTGAATATTTCATTTATTTATTTGTTAACTGAGCTAGAACCCGTAATAAACAATATATTTTGGGATGAGGATGTGCGGGGGGAGGTTAGAATATATATATATATATATAATAAAGTCAAATCATATATTACATGACTTATATAGCTTGCATTTGTAAATATGTAAAACAAAGTGCTTACTAATAGCTCTAAACAAGCTTTATTATTATTATTTTTTATGAAAAATGCTACAAGAGAAGGCATTTAAATCATCTCTATCTAGGATTGTCCCTATATATATATATATATATTAATACTATAAATCAATGTCTGTATTTCTTCAAAATAATATACATAAACTTATAAATAAACATTAGAAAATACAGTAATTAAAATTTGCTAAAAAGAACAAAAAATATAAACTTCATTTAGGAGCACTTTCAAATATCCTTGTAGTCTTTGTCAACTAATACTTTGAAAGGTCAACTTTCCCATAATTCTGTGATATTAATGATTGTTGCCTGCCTACTGATTATGTCTTGCTTGTATTTATATATTAACATAGCTTCTACGATTTTCATTTTATTTTTATTTATTTCAGTTTGCAATATTTTTATGTTATTATAATTGAAATCAAAACTATAAATACATGATTTATTATGGTCATAAAAAAACAGAAGCTGATAAATTGTCATTATCTTTAGAATTTTGTTTCGTATTTTGAATTCTTTTTAATAACAACAAGTGCTCTTTTGTTCTTTTCTCCAATGTGTATCTAATTATAATTATGATCATATTTATTATACTGTTAAAAGTTTTAATTCAAAGTATAAATACAAAAATAAAAATAAGATTAATAATGATGTTAATCCTTCTGATAAATTTGGATATCAATACCATATAATTTGAATCTACAGGCAAGTTTCATAAGGAAAATTTATAAAGATATATGTGACATTGCATTTTATGCACCACCAACATTAAATAAATTAAATTAACTGTAAAAACAAAACCTTATTTACAAATAAAAATTGTATCATTTATAAATGGATGTGTAGGTGTGGCAGTGGATATAAAGATGAATTGAGATGCACATTGGAGAAAAGAACAAAAGAGCACTTGTTATTATTAAAATGAGTTCAAACTATGAAACGAAATTCTAAAGATAATAATTATTTATCAGCTTTTTTTATGATTTCAATTATAATAATGTAAAAATATTGCAAACTAAAGAAAATAATAATAAAATAAAAATCAAGGAAGCAAGTAAGACTTAATCAATAGGCAGGCAGCAAATGTTAAGATCATGGAATTATGGGAAAGTTGATCTTTCAAAGTATTAGTTGACAAAGACTACAAGGATATTTAAAAGTGCTTCTAAGTGATGTTTATATTTTTTTTGTTCTTTTTAACAAATTTTAATTATTGTATTTTCTAATATTTATTTATAAGTTTACACACACACACACACACATATATATATATATGAAAACAATAAGAATTATATAAAGTAACTAAAGGAAGTATATAAATAAAGAACACAAACACAATTACTTCCCCACAGCCACATTTAACATTTGAGCAGGTGTGATTTTCATCAGAAAATACAGCAAGTGGTAAATGGCTGTATTTTCTAATAAAAATTGTTTCTCTGATTAAAATTTACAACTAGTTGTAGAAAAGTAATTGTCTCTGAATGTTCTAGCTTCTCACTGAGGTCAGCCATAATCTCAAAACCAATTGGACTGGGAATAGAAACATTCCAGATAGAGATTTTAAATATTTTCTCTTACGCACTTATCAATTAAGAGCTTGTTTCAGCTATTGGTACACTATTTATATTATATGTGTGTGTGCGCATGTGTGTGTCTATATATGCTTTCATTCCAAAGTGCTTAGTATCGGATTATGTAAATTAATATACATAAAAGAATAATACAGCTCATTCTTATCTTTACAAAAAATTTTATCTTGTACTTTGGATTGAGAGTATTTCACATGATCAATAAACCAGCATTGAGTTGCTATATATAATATTAATCATTAGGAAAGTTTTTTTTAAATATTTTATTATTTCATCTAAATTTACAAGCTGTAAATTGAAAAATTTCATGAATATCAATAATTAAAATATAGTTTTAAAATAAAAAGTGTGTTCAATTTATAAACTTCATGCTTTTGTTCCATAGTGCTTGAGATTTGCCTATATAAATGAAAATAGATAAAAGAATAAAATGACCTAATCTTATTTTTACAAAGACTCTATCTTATACTTTGGATTGAAATTATTTTGTATGCTTAATAACCCAGCATTGAGTACTTAATATTATTAATATATAATATTAACAACTACAAAAGTATGTGTATATTTATCATTATTCCTGTTGAAAAGGTTTTACCTATAATAGCTCTAACAATTAGTTTACCTGATTTTATTATTCCATTGTCAAAACATTCCTTTAAGAATACATTTTTGCTTATAATGTTCAAAAATATAAATAAATGTAAGAACTTTCTATTGGCTGTCCAGTATCACCTGTTATTACTGATCTTTTCAGAATAATTTTGAAATTAGTAAGACATCTTGCATTCAAGTTAGATTTGTGGATGATATTTTGGTTACTGCAGTTTAATGGCATTGATGCTTTGAATTCTTTTTTATTTTTCATAATGGTTGGCACCTTAATATTAAATTTACTACAAAAGTTAAAAATAACAAAATACTTTATCTTCTAGATGTTTTAATTACTAAAAAAAACTGATAGCTCTGTTCATAACCGTTTATGGAAAATCCATTAATACAAATAGATATTTCAATTTTAATGCATGTTATTATCCTGCTCACATATTTTTTTGTGGCAAAAATCTTTTGATGACACCATATTGTTTGTCTGATAATAATCATCTTGCCCAAAAAAGAGCATTAAGTAAAAATAGTCCACTCTCTAATATTTAATGAAAAATCAGTGTATATAAGTCTTTATATAGTATTGATATCATCGAGAGAAAAGATAGTGAAGTTGACAATTCTTTGGTTAGTTATGCAATTGTTTTATTTTACATTAAAGGATTCACTGATAAGAATATTAGATGATGGTCTAATTTCAACATTAGGAGTATCTTTTCCACTAGAAACATGGTAATTTTTTCTATACATCTGAAAAACTAGTACTTTTAGAAACTAAGGAATCTGTAAAATTTTATAGTCTATTGAAATTTACAAAGCCAAACAGTTTATTATTTTATCTCTTTCTTCTTCTAAAATCATTTTTAATAAATCAGTTGTCTGTAAAACAGAAAGAACTACAATATTTTTGCGTGATAATCCATCTTGTATTATATAACCTACATATAAATGTACATTTTCAAATTTATACATAATCGCAATCACTATTATTTGAAAATAACTGTTCCTTCATTATAGTCTTAATCTTGACAAAAGCAAATGCAATAAAGGAATATTTTGTTAGACAGCTTAAGATCTTGTAGAAGATTTCAGAAACTTTAAACAGAGTTTTTTTATGTGCTGGAAAAAACAATTTCACTATGCAGAAAACTAATACACTGTGTGATAAAAAAAAAATAATTCATATATATATACTATAATTTGCATCTATCATGTCTCTTTTTCAGATAATTAATAAAAAAAAATATCATTCTATCAATCTGGGATAAATCCAAATTCCCATTTAATTACTGAAGCATAACGTTTGAATTTACTTTATAATTTTCAATATACTGATATGTAATTAATAAAAGTGCTATTATTGGCCGTATTTTGAGTGCTATCTGTTTAAAACCTTTGCAGAAGATGAAAAATACGTTACATTTTTATCTGCTTGTAATTTAGAAATTGTAGTGCTGCAAGATACATTTAACATTAGTTTATGATATTTAGTATATAAACTAGCATAATATTACATATATCTGAATTCCTTAAAATCAGATGAAAAAGATTTCACATTTGAAAAAAAGGAATAATAATTAATTCTGACTTTTCTCTAGAAGCCACCTGTCATATCTGACCTTGCCTTTAGAAGTTGACAATTCCAGCTTTTTTGCCTGATTGGCTAGAACCCAGTCACTATACAATATGGATAAATCCTTCATTGGGGTTTGTGCACATAATCTGAGTGTTTCCAGTATAGCAAGGGATTTTCCAATAAATAGTCAGCCTTTTTGGATGCAAGGCAGAGAGCACTTAATTCTGTTAACCTGACTGACTAAACGTGCTCTCCAATAAACCCTCTGCCGTCAGCAAAGGTATTTTCTCTACTCATTATTGCAATGTACATGCAATGAGGCAGGTCCACCTAAAGACTTAAAATTGCTATATCCACAGCCAACTCAAGACAACCTATCCTGCACATCCAGAAGTGTCTGAACTAGAGCCAACTTGAGGCAAGCTGTACTGCACAACTGGAAGAGTCATACTTGAACTTGTGAGGCATGCTACTTATATAGCTGGAAGTGAGTTCCATTACTCAGCATGATTACCCCAGCATTAAATTGTATAGCCCATATTTATATGTTTTATTAACTAACATGTGTGTATATTTTTGTCTCTAATAAATTATACATATTAATTGCTGAGTAGTGCCATCATTTATCTGTTGGTTTGGAACCGAACTTGTAAATTTAGCCAAACACAACACTACTTTTTACTCTTTTTTTAATTAACAAATTAACAGTCCAAAATTCAAAAACAATTTAAAACATATTTGAATTGTTATATAGACCTGATAGTGGTTCATTACCATATATTTTGGTATTCTCAGTCTTGTAATAATGGTAGGTATGTATATTATTTGGTCAGAATTGTTATTAAACTAACAAAATATCACATAACATCAACTTTTATTTTATCTATTCAAAATTTGACATCTAGTATTATGTAAGTTAGTATTAAGTGTTTTTCTGTTGTTTTTATAATAATACTGATCACATGGTGTAGATTTCTATAATTGTTAAAAAACTAAACCACCATTCAAACTGAATATATATATATATATATACAAACTGAAATGGTGACAGTTTACAACTATGCAAGAAAGTTTAGTTAAATTCCAAGATGGATTTTTTTAAATTTTCAGCTGGTAATTTGATAACAAAAATAAACAAAAGATTGCCACTGGAGAATCCAAAAATCTATATGCACTTGATAAAATTTCCCTGATAAAAGTCATATGCTAGAAACTGGTCTGGAAATGTGAATTAAAGAGCATTGAATAGACATTTATTAAGAAATACCCACCTAGAGATTATCTATTGACTATTCAAGCTTATATTAGATAACAAAACAGAAATTGGTGACATTATTAAAAATATTTTTAAATAAGCAGCTGTAATGTAAAGAAATTGTTGGCAAAGTTAAAAACAAAATATCTAAAGAATCATACTAGCTAGGTGATTGAGAAATACAACAACGAAATTGTATACAAAAAAGTGAATGAAAAAATGGTGCAGGATTATCAATGTTCTAATACATTCCTAAGATATGTTAATATTATTACAAGTGGTTTGAACTCAAGCAAACATAGTAAACTCAATGGCAAAAAGCTTTTAAAACAGTAGATTATAACAAATTATTAATAGAATGTTAGCTCTGTGTGATTTGGGGCAATGGCATAATGGCACACTAAGTTATATATCCTTGAATCATGGCTCATCTCTATGTCTTGTAATGCTTGATCTTCTTGTAAATTCTGGAAGAATAACCCTAATAGATTACATTTTAAATTTAGCATATACATTTGCGCACACACATTAGGTATATAAAATTTCATGTACGTTATATAAAACAGACTCTTTTAAGTTTAAATAAAAATTATTGAAGTTCAATAAAAACTTTAGTTTAATTTTTAGATACGAATTTTAAAAAAGGTTTTCTTTTATAAATTTAATTCACACTTTCAATCCAATAATTGCATTCAGGCGCAAAAAATAGGACTGCTGCTGTTATATTTTTAAATCTCGATTATGTGGCCTGGTTCCAGAGTTTCCTCAAATTTAACAAAGCATTACAGCGCATGTGCAGCTAGCTGTTGATTACCATCTGTTAGAATTACATCTTAAAACTGCGATAGTAAATATCTTAGTCAGTTATATTAACTCTTTACAGGGCCGGTGGAAGCGGGCATGCAATGCATGCTAGGCATGCGGGTGCTGGCAGAAGGAGGTGCCATCACTGAGAGATTAGCATCTGAAAAAGAAGGCGCCATCCCTGAGAAATTAAAACTCTACTAACAAAAATACTCACATTTGAAGAATATTATTCTCAAATGTTTATTTACAAAAATTATTGAGAGTAGATTATTGAAAATCATATGAAGTCATATTATATCTTATTAAATGACACACACAAGCAGGCCTGCACACAAGCTCTGCTTAATATTAAAAATATAAAACAATCAAATCTATTATTTATCATGAACAATAAACTAAACATAAAGTTTATTATATTACAAATTTCATATTGTAATGTTTATATATATATAGTACTGCTTATAGTAAACTATAAGTAACTTTCTGCTAACAAATATATAAATAAACACACACTAAAAGTATTATAAATTAGAACTTATGTATGTATATGCGTATATATATATTAGATCATGTACATAATTTTGAAATCGTAAGAAACGATTATAATATTGCAAAATAAAACATTTTCTAATTTTTTATTTAAATAATAATTTGATATAAATATTCGAACGTGTATATAATATATATTATAAGTATAATTCCAGTAAACTTAATATAATTTTCAGTTTACTTTTTATTTTATATATTTTAATCGTTATCAAAAGTCTATTTTTTCTGCATACTAATTAGGTTTGCAAATTAATTACATACGCTTTGCTTATGATGTTTATCTCAAATTTTAAAATCTTAGTAAGAACTTGTAAACAATAATTATAATCCCAGGAAATTTTCTATTGAAATCGCAAATCAGCTCTGGCAGGCCACCTGTGTTAATTAGAAAAATATATGATAACAAAAGAAAATCTTGCCAATGGTAAAACTAAAATGTTCAATCAAGCGTAAAAAACTGGACACTTGAGTTATTTTAAAACCTGACCATTTTTAATGTCAATGGCTGAATATTTCAATTTATTAGCTGCCTTTTTTAGGTAAACAAGTTAAACAACTTCTTCCCTCCCACGATAGAGTTTTGTATTTTGGCAAAAGCAATTTGTGTTGGACATCTAAATTAGCTATATATAATCTTAAGTATTAAGATACATGATGTAAATATATAAATTAGAGTCCGTATTTATTTATTTATTACATTTGAAAATTATTTTAAAGTGGCGTTCATGAGTAAAAGTAATATGGAATCAAAAACTAAGAAAAACTATCCGTGCACAAAATCGAACCCAAGCTGAAAAAATAGCAAACATTAAAAAACAAAGTGGATCACTTAATAAATATCTTAAAATATCAACTGCTTCTGAAATAGCTTATACTCAACAAGAACCAGAACCTGCACATCATCTAGATCACAGGGAACTGTTGAAAATATTGAACAAGATTTTAGTAAGAAACAGTTAAGTGACAACAAAGTCATTGATGCCAATATCATATCAAATGTGTAAATTTAGAAGATCCAGCTGAATGGAATAAAATCGATGACAAACTACGGGTTATTTTAGTAGAAATGGGGCCTGTTCAAAAGAAAGATATTATATATCCGAACGATGTACATGGCGTAAATTTTCTGATGTATATTATAATAGAAAAATGGAAAACTGAGAAGTAGTTTTTCGAAAATGACTTATTTATTCCAAATTTTGAACTCTGTGTTTTGCTTTTGTTGCAAAGTTTTTGGATCTACTGAATCTAGCCTCATAGAAGGATACAATAATTGGAGAAATTTAGTACAACTTTACAAGACATGAAACTAGTATGCTCACATGAAAGTTTATTGAATTGGAATGAACTTGAGAAAAGATTAAAAAACAAAATTACTATTGATTGTCAATCTCAAAATTTATATGAAATGGAAAAGAAACATTGGAGGAGTGTTTTGGAACGGCTGATTGAAATTATCAAATTCCTTGGTAGTCAAAATTTAGCATTATGGATCATCTGATAAATTATACGAAAAAATAACGGAAATTTTTTAAAATTAATTGAATTATTTGCGAAGTTTGATCCGTTATGGAAAATCATGTTGAGAGGGCCCTAGATCAAAACAATAGAGTACATTATTTGAGCAAAGATAGCCAAAATGAATTATTGGAAATTTTAAGTACAGCAATTAGGGAAACAATTTTATTATCGATAAAGAAATCCAAATATTATTCTATTATTTTAGATTGTACACTAATGCAAGTAAAACTGAACAAATGACCATAATTATTAACTTCGTTTTTGTAATAATGGAACGGTTAAAATTAGAGAAAACTTTTTAGGTTTCATAGATTAACAGATTCCACTGGACGAGGTTTATGTACAACAATAATTGAACAACTGGAAAAATGGAAGATTCCCATTGAAGACATGCGTGGTCAAGGGTATGATAATGGGGCCAACATGAAAGGCAAAAAGGCTGGACTTCAAAATTTGATTTTAACCAAAAACCTCGTGCATTTTACTATCATGTACTGTCATTCTTTCAACTTAATCATAAACGATGCCAAAGTCAATGTAGATACAATTGGTTTTTTGCAATTGTTCAAAAAATATACAATTTTTTTCATCATCTTATAAACGTGTCAATCCTTTTAAAATTTATTAAAACTTTAACTCTAAAACAACCATCAGAAACACGATGGGAAAGCAGAATTGATGCAATCCGGCCTCTACGGTATCAGTTGGGTGAAATTTACGATGCACTCTATGAAATAATGAACAACGAATCTTTTAATAGAGAAATTCAACATGAAGCTCAATCACTCTGCACTAACCTTAAGGATTACAAATTTATTTGTTCTTTAATAATTTGGCATGATATATTAAATAGAATAAATCCTGTCAGTAAAATGCTCCAAAATGTAAATATGAATGCTTCACTTGCTTTAGAATCGATCGCAAATCTAAATAAATTTTACAGAATATCGATCAGATTCAAATTTCAAAAACATTCTCAAAATTGCAGATGAACTTAGCGAAGAGGTTGATGGAAGAAAGAATTTAAACGCCAAAGAAGTTCAATAAACGGAAAAAACTCGCCAATTTGATTACGAGCATCAGGACTGAAACACCTCAAATACCTGAAGAAAAATTTAAAATAAACATGTTTTTACATTTTAGATGTAGCGATTAATTCTTTAACAGAACGCTTGAACTCCTGAAACATGTTATAATAATTTCAATTTTCTATATAAAATATCAGAAATTAATAAAAGCGAGTTACAAGCAAAATCAAAGATTTAGAAAATATTTTGAAATTTGATAACAGTAAAGATATTAATGCTACAGATTTATTCGACTGAATTATGTGCTTTTTGAGATATTTTTCAAAAGGATTTTTAAATTCTCAAAACCTTTCAAAACACTTAATTTTATAGTTTCTAATAATTTATCTATGCCAAACTTATCAATAGCTTTAAGAATATTATTAACATTACCTGTTAGTGTTATAGCGGTGAACCTCTTTTTCTAAGTTAAAATTAATTAAAACTTACTTGAGAACAACTATATCACAAAACGACTTATTAATTTGGCATTAATTGCTATTGAAAATGATATTTGTGCAGAACTGAAATAAATACAATCATATCAAGGTTTATTAATATGAAGTCAAGGAGTATAAAATTATTATAATTATAACATGTTTTATAATGCATTTACTTTTTTTAACTGTATTTTCTTTTTTTTAATATTAAAATTATTTATTTACATTGCCTGTTTGTTTCCTTAGAAAGATTTTGTACACTAATATTTATAACATGTAGGTGGTATACATTAAAGTGACCAGATTTTAGCATTGGTAAAACAGGACACCATTGACCGGGGGGGGGGGGCTGATTAAAAATTTGGTTTATATGGAGCGTTTATATAGATATAGCGTACATTAATAATAATAAATTAAATATGTATGTTTGTAATATTATCTTTTTTTAAAATTATTTCATTTATAAATTGTAAATTTATTATTAAATTTACTAATATTTGCATAAATTTAGAGGTTAGAAAAATTAGCAAAAATTTTAAAAATAATGGGTTTATTAAAAACAGACAGTGACCAAATAATAAATATGAAATTTAAAAAAAAAAATATTTGAGATTAAAATATGTAAATGTTTTTCGAAAATTATTTTAAACATTTAAATATTTTAATCTCAAACATTATTTTTTTTTAATTTATTATATATATATATTTGAATCACTCTGTCTATTTTTAACAAACACATTATTTTTTAAATTTCTGCAAATTTTTCTAACATCTAAATTTGCCGTGTTAAATTATATATTATTTCATACAAACCGTTTGTATGAAATAATATATAATTTAACAATCAATTTTATGCTATTTTTGATATCAAAAATAGCATTACATCGTGCATTCTTTCTAAAAATCATGACTTTTTTAAAACGCCACGGGACACGGTCGGGTCACCTTAGTAAACATACATATTGACAGGGGCACCAAAATCAAATTTGCATGCGGGCGCCTAGTGCCCAGCGCCGGCCCTGACTCTTTATTAAGAAAATAAAAACAAAATTTTAATTCATAAGGTCCAAGTAAAAAAATTGAGGATATTAAATTAAGTTTTTCCATAAAATAAATTGAAATCAAAAGTATAAATTTGTATCGCATTGTTCTTTAAGTATGGCACAAATTATTCTGAAATAATAATTAAACATTTTACGGGATAAAAACAGAATCTCATTTTTAACAACCACTCAGTATTAAATAAAATGTCAGTTTAATAATAAGTAAATTGAAAATTCATGGTTCAATATATATGAAATTAAAATGAAGAAAGCAAAACTTCTGACACCTATGTATAAACAAATACTCATAAATCAATAAATACCAAGAATATTGTGATATCACATATTCATTGAACTCTAATATTTACAAACATTCATCTGGAGACATTGTTAGAAAGCAAAGTATAAAATTTGACACACTAAGACTTTGGTTACTTTCATTTCAATTTTATATACATTAATTTATGCTTTTATAATTATATATAAACACTAAAACTGCCATAATATAATTCCCTGCAAAGTAATGGACTCTAATAATTTCTTATAGAGGGAAAATGAAGAATAAGACATTACTGCTAGATAGACCCACTGCAAAATTTGTGATCTGGATTTAAAACAACTACTAGAAATCAAAAGGGATGAAGAGCAATGTTGGCTATGAGTTAGCTATATAACAGAAATGTTTTAAGCCTTTCTGAAAAAAAATTAGTTATGACTTATTTCAGATTTAAACTCCAGATTATGAACTTACAAGAGTGGTATGTTAACAAACAACTTTGCAATAAATTTAAAACCTTCATATATGTAGAATCAATCTATAATATTTGAATATAAGTACAGTGTAATGTACATACTGAACCTTAGATGTAAATAGAAGGGATTTGAACACAGTTTTTAAGCTCCCTCCAGCTATTCACTTCATCGTATATAACTAATTCAAATGACCACATACATATAACTAATTCAAATGACCACATAACTAATTCAAATGACCACATACATGTGAAAAAGATATATGCTCTCCAATATGCATATTGCCTGCTGCACCAGCATTCATCAGTTGGTACAGATCATCATCCCCCACATACTTATATAATCAGTGGGTATGACAACAATATTAGCATCATCAAGGGCTTTGTACATTCCATCAGCATATTTTCAATAATATAGGTAGCTGATGAGTTGGAGAATGGAAAATATTGAAGCTTGTCTATTAAAGTTCAAAAATATGCCATCTTAATATAAACTAAGCACTGGTTATGCATATGTTTTGAAGACGATGATCCGTTCCAACTAATGAGTGCTGGTTCAACACAAAATACATATATTGGAGATCATTTATCTTTTTCACACGTGTGTGGTCATGGGTATTGCTTATATAGAATGGACTGAATAGCTGAAGAAAGCTTAATAGCCTGTATTTAAATCTCCTCTAATTATATATAATTAATCTTAAATAAAATTTAAATAGTCAATAAAAATAAATCAAAAGTTATTTAACACATAAATCCAGTCTTTAATTCTTTATAGAAACCTTATCAAGATGTTGTCTCTATTACAATCACGTGATCAAATTAAATAAACTTTTATTGATTTTTAGTTGTGTATTTTAATTTTGTCTAAGATAGATTACTATTTTAAATTTTATAAAAAGGACAATATTATGGAAGATGTTTAAGATTGAAATTTAAACAGTGGAAGTATATACATATGAAAAGTAGTCCCCCGGTTGAAATATTAAAAATGGCTAAGTAGATAAATAATTGTGATTATCAATATATAAACATCTATCATTAATTATTTCAGTTGTTTTTCTATATAAAAATATCACCAAATTAAGCTGTCAGGAAAAAATGAATTTCTACTGCGAAGATACTTAAATAGTCAGAATTCAGAATAGTGTAGGCAAATAGGTGTGAATGTATAAACAATCTATGGAGATAACAGTTCATTAATGAACAGCTTTTCACTTTACATTTATTAGAAAATATTAAATAATAATCTTTTTAAAACTTAGAACCTTCCAAAATTAACTATATAAGAAAGTAAAATAGTTGCATTTGATTTAATTTCATATATATATATAGAGAGAGAGAGAGAAAAAGAGATCAGACTTCTGTTGTTCAGGCTTTAAATCGAGATTTCATGCCAAGAATAACGTTTCAAACTCTCAAATTTCTAACAATGTTTGTGTCTTTAATCTTTCACAGCTACACACCTCCACAGAAAAAGAAAAAAACAACTTAAAACTTTCAATGTAAGTTTAGTTTTACTTTTAAAGCGTAAATAACCACATCCTCCATGTTTTTAATGCCTCGTTAAAATCCGCCATGATGGAATTAAACCAATTGCCAAACATAATTAATAGAGACGATAATAAATCTTCAAGCACATTTCATAAAGATAATATCTTATTTAAAGAATTTTCATCAACTATATCCGAAATTAAGTCGTTCAAAAATATTACTTCTACTGTTGATAAAAATGGCCCCAATTTTCAAACTAATATCTACGTTAATAACGACAAACAAATAAAAACAAATATACCTGCTTCTTCCCCTATAACTCAATCCACTGAGTATATAATAACTAAAAATAAGAAGATACCCATTTTACTTTACTCCCAAACTGTAAATAGTACTTCTAATAAAAATTACTTATACGTTAAAGCATTAAAAGAAATTAATAGAGAGACTGAAGTCTTTATAAACTGGTCATATGAAATTATTACCAATCTTTTCAATATAGATGAAGCCCAAAATAATTTGTTCCCCTCTATTATTGGATCAACGATCAACCTGAAATCACTACAGAATAACATAATGAATATTCTGAAAAATTCAACTTTATTATCCCTCCACAAATTCTTAAATTGGTTTAAAAATTTCACAATAATAAAACATTAATTATCACAATTATCAATGCTAATATTCAAATAACTAAATTTCCTATGAATAAATTTGATTTTTTTAACAACAAAAAATTATGTAGCCTGATATACAAGATCATTGTAATTAAATTCCATAAAATTTCTCAAAAGGATTGTTTTTAAAAAAAATGGCATTTCAACCAACAGGAAAATCTTATGCTATATTAATCTAGTTACTTATGGATTTGAGACTTGGACACTTAATAGAAGAGCAATACAGAGACTTCATACCACTCAAAAAAGTATGGAGAGATGTATGTTGGGAGTAACAAGAAGAGATTGAAAACGCAATATATGGGTAAGAGAATAAACAGATCTTACTGACCACATTGAAAAAATTAAAAAATTGAAGTGGAGTTGGGCTGGACATATTGCTAGAAGAGATGATAATAGATAGACAATTGAAATCTTACACCGGATTCCAAGAGATTGTAAAAAACCCAGAAAGATACCACATGTGAGATGGATGGATGAAATAAGAAAGTGTGCAAGGGTGATGTGGAGAAGAGATGCTAAAAATAGAAGATGGGTTGAACTTGGAGAGACCTTCATCCTGCAGTGGAGTGATAATGGTTGATGATGATGATGATGACACATTATAATCAAGCCAAATAAAAAAATTGTCATGTGGACTTTACCAATGCAGATCTCCAATTACTTCTAGGAAAACATAAAACCACATCTAATTTCTAATATCTTCTGGAGAAGAAAACTGTTGTGCCTGTACTAAGAAACTTAGGATTATTTAGTATTACATGCCAATAAAAATATCTCTCCAACAGATGTTCCATCACTTCATTCCACTGACTCATCATTTCTAATAATAACATTTAAAGGCATACCTCCACAATGTTTTCTCTGCAAAGCCAGAAACCATATCATTAAAGATTATCATTAGGAGTTCTGCAAACTCTGTGGATTAAGAATGCACAAAACACATCATTATGCTAAATCTGAAAGACTTTGCAAGCAAACCAAAGCAATGCCAACATATCTAACCCAATTGAAATCATAGATGTACAAACTCAATCACCTACAGATGAAAATCCAAGCAACTGAAATAACAAACAATCAATGATAATTGTCTCAATCAGTGAACCAGATACTAAATCTAAGTGAATATCATCCTCTAGAGATGACAATCAGACCATATCTGATGAAAACTTCTTTCAAACATTTACAAAACCTAAGAAAACTCATAGGAAAAAAAGTAAAGACATCAAAACTATTCCATCCAGACAAACCATTCAGTTAGAAAAACAAATCACATCAATATCAATTAAAACTAGATCTACTACTCTCCTCTGCACCAGCAAAAAAATTAAAAGACTCAATTAACACTTCAACAATTACAGACTTTAACATAAGCAAGGATAAACATTTAATTAGGCAAACACTAAATAGTATATCAATCCTATTTCAAGAGTAATTAAATTTTTACATGAATGTTGACACCCATAAAAGTGGCTATAGTTCTTAACCTTAAAAAAACATCAAAAAACGTGAACTCAGCAAACAACTCCCAAGAACAAAATTACAATTAAAAATGAAGCTTAATAACAAATGGATAAACTTATACCTCTTCATCATTATTAAAATTTAACTAATAAACAAGCACATAGTTAATGAAATTGAAATAATTCAACAGTTTTCTAATGAATAGGTTTAAAATTTTTAACTTATTCTGAACTTTCAAATCCCAATTTTAGATTGAAATATACAAAATAAAATCATTTGGATTCATATATTTTTTAATATGAAAATATAGAAATATACTTTACATCTAAGATAGTTGATAATCGACTCATACAAAAAATGTATCTATAAAATTAAATATAAAATAGTACAATTATATTTACCTAAGTCCTATTTAAGCTATCCATTGAGAGGTCAAAATGAGACGTTGGTACATAAGGATAATAAAGTTAAAAATGTTTTCTGATCACATTAATAAGAATCTGACCCATAAGAGGACCATTACTTTCTATGTTAGCTGTCACTGTTGGTGAGTGTTTTATTTGCTTCTATATGAATAAAATATTTAATATCTTAAATAATCTTGTGTTTAGATTTGTAGAGGTCGCTACTGTCGCATTTTAGGCGCATAGTCTTGAGATTATAGCCTTAATATATATTACTTACGTAATGAGTATGCGCTTTACAAATTATTAATTATATCCTAAATAATGTGAATTTTTGAAGCATGGATGAAATCTGGTTATACTTGAATTTATAAAAAAAGTCTAATTTTATCTGAACTGAATCATTTGTAACCAGAATCACGTGTTCTTCGATTTTATTTTTAAAATGTTGAGTGATAAACTTATAAACCGAAAATATTGTGTGTTCAGCAAGAGTAGTTATCATATTTTGAAAAAAAAAAAAACATTAACAAACTTTACAAAAATATTATTTATTAAATTACAAAAATATAAGTAAATTTTAGTTTTTTGTGATTTTCTATTAACAATTCATTTAAAATATCTTAACCGGTGTATTATTATGCCGATGAAATGGGTGGAGAATAAATTCTTGAATCGACTCTGAAAAAAAAAAAAAATTTATGGATGTGTGTACATAAATAGAACATTAAAAAACATCATAAAATTTCATTGACTGGTAAATAAACATTATAGAAAAAAGGAAGCATATAGTAAAATATATAACAATTATATATTTACAACATCCACTCGATGATACTGTCTGTAACAAGAGAATATATAGAAAATGTATTACACACATAAAACAAGATAAAGTTAGAATAGTTAATCCATATGTTCCTGTTTAATGAAAAAAT
Source organism: Epiperipatus broadwayi (assembly GCA_028023455.1). NCBI lineage: Eukaryota > Metazoa > Onychophora > Udeonychophora > Euonychophora > Peripatidae > Epiperipatus > Epiperipatus broadwayi. The sequence continues at coordinate 7,746,296 of JAQFVV010006233.1, forward strand.
ATATATTATTTTTTAATAGGATTTAAAAAATATGTCTGAGTTAGAAATGATAAGACAATCTTAGCCAACAAATTATTAGTCATAACTATTAATGTATTTACCTGAAGTTGAATAATATCACAGATATTAATGTAGGAAGTTTGATACTGAAAGTAGAATCTCTCCATACTGTAGTGTAGCACATTGCAAGCCTTAGTAAACAATGAATACAAGATTTGTGCATAAAATTCCTATCTAGTGCCTACTTGTCAAATATCCCCAGATTAGTTATTAGCTTGTGGCTTTCATCAGTGAGGAACCTTGGATCTGAAAGCATTACACCTAGATCTTAAGATCAATCCAATCTTTTATCTTTTACTTATTTACTTAACTATAAAGCTATGAGCTCAACATGAAAATACTTTTGTTCTTATCTATAGCTGTCTTTGCTACTTCACAAACATATTTTCTTATATTATTATTAACACTTTTTTATCATTTTCCAAAATTTCAGACATTCAATTCTTTTTAATATATGATTTTTATATACTTTTTTGCATTCCTTCTATTCTTCATAAATTTTCTTGTCTCTGTGAAAATTTTAACAGTCATTTGCTGTTTCTTTTGTACCAGCTATCTTTGCTGCAGTTTTTAAGAGTGTTTCTTCTTATTAATTTCATTCAAATCTGAATCATGTTCAAAATTTGTAAATATCTGAAAACAATTTGCACTTCCAATTTAAACTCACTGGAATGTTTCTGAAGATTAGAAATATCAACTGAGAATATCTTACATGTCATTAATTGATGATCACTTCTTCTTCTTTCTCTTCAATAGTTGTTAACTATTTACCAGTTTTTGATTTTGAAAAGTTTATTAAAACTTTTGATTTTAACTTTTTTTGTTGTTTAATAGTATTTTTTCCTCTTTATCTCTCTCCAAAAGAAAAGAGTGTTTGTCAAATTTATTTAATTAATCTGATTACCTTCTCTTATTTTTGGCAAAAAAATTTCTAATTAAAAACAAAAACAAAACTTCTATGAATTTAATTTAAATTTTTGAATTGGTTTCAAGGACAATGTTGAAGGAAGGACATCACTGACCTATTATATTTGTAAAAATTGACCTAATTGGTTATTACTAAACATGTTGGAGATAGAATTGTTATTAGCTTGAAGAAGTGGTTGTTCCAAAATTATAAAAAAGGGATGTGTGTTAGTCAGAAAACCTAAGGGTCTTGTAAGACATAATCAGTCTTAATACTGTTGCTGAAGAAGACAGTAGAAGAAAAGAAGTCCTGACACAGTTGCTAAAGAAAAAAGAAAAAGTCTTATTTATGCCATTAATGTTTTAACAAAGTTATTAGCATACTATGAATTCAGTTATAAAAATGGTTTTACAATGAAAGCCATGTGCAAATCTAACTAAAATCTAGACATTATCTTCCTCCATGAAATCTAAGTTCACTAGAATATAATGGAAAGGAGAAGAAAATGCCTCTAAAGTCATCTACAACCAAGTCTTTAACCATTAGCATGGGTCTCTATGTGTTAGTCTCATGTAGGAAATCTTATCATGAGAAAAATGGATAAATTTTTGCTGTCTGTTAACCTGGAAGTGTTGTATACAAAAATAGAACAAATTAATCATCTACATTGTGTAAAACCTTTCAAAAAGAGAATTTACCTGGAAAAACTGGAAGTTATAACTGGAAAGTAAAACTCCAAATAAGAATAAAACCATTGTTAAAGGTATTTTATGTGCACATTGTATTTCTATTTATAATTAAAAAATATTTTTTAAGGTAATAATTTTATAGAAGCAAGATAAATTTGAATAATTTCAGTAACTTAATATTTTCTTGTGAAATCTGTTTTTTTTTTAATTCATTCAATTTTTCTCTTCAAAATTATGAAAGAGTTTTTTTGGAAAATTTAATTTTCTTAAATCTAAAATTTTATTTTCAAATGTGCTTTTCTTTTCATTCATTGATTTTTCTCTCCAAAATTCAATAAGCATTAGTTAGGTTAATTTAAAGCTTGTTAACTCTGATTTTGAAAATGTGTTTTCCAACTTTTGTTATTTAAAGAAATAAATCAATGAAAGCCAAAGTTAATTAATTCAATGAATAAAAATCAACTATTACTTATAATTTATATTAACCTATTTTTTGATAAAATGTATGTTTTGAAGCTTCATATTATCAGGTCATTTTTATTTATTATTAATTAGTTATTAAGTAATTGTTTACAAATATTTTAGTGATAATGTCTAATTCCTCCAGCTATTTGTTACATGAATTGACAATGTGACTTATTTCAATACAGCTTTTAGTTTAGGGATTTTAAATTATCCCAATAAAGATATTTAATTATAGTACATCAAACCTATAAGTTATTTAAAATTATTTACAATAAGCTGCTTTATTTAATTTATCTCTTGTTCACAGTAATACTTCATAGAGTTCATGCTCTCTGAGCTAGATTAATGCATAATGGTCATTAATAGAAATTAAAGGTTTACATTAGTATTTTGAACATCCATATGGTAATCCTATATGGCATAAAGATACCACCATTATTTTATTTTTATTAGAAATTAAGTTTATAGTTGGTCAGTGCATTAATGGTACTATATGCTTAGGATGTGTATGATGATTAACAGGTTTCTGAATCTCAGTATTATTTTTTATTGTTGTATATTTATGGATTAACACTTAAGTATGTGTACCCAAATTACTGTTTACGTAATCTGCACCATGTTTGGCAGTAGCTAGGTAAGTAGCCTGTATATAATGTAGCTTTTTTATTCTTATATAATCATTAAAAACCAGTCAGCACATAGACAATTTTACTATCAATAACAATCAACAATTTCTAACTGTTGTCAAGTCAACCTTCTTTTAACAATATTAAGTTAAATATTGAAAACTTTTTATAATTATGCTTGTATTGCTAAAACAAAAAAGGTGTTTAAAATCATATTTAACAGTAATGCATCACAACCAAGAGCAATTAACCAGATATTAAGCTTGAGAGATTGTTTACTATTACCATATATCAGATAAGGGGAAAACCTGGAGAGCTAATGATATGCATACAGTAATTTTTCTAACCTATGTCAAGATGAATTAACAATAAATATTGAACTATAATCATTCAATAACACTTCATCAAACACCAGTGGTAAACATGTATGGTCAGTGCAGTGATAGACTGGCAGGATATAGAGTTCAAGGATCTTGAATTCTGATCCAATTATATCATTTTTGATACTCAGCTTTTTGCAATGTCTCAAGCAGTAAAGCTATCTGATTAAATTTAAAATCATAATTAGTAGTTTGGAGTTACTTGAATACATTTATTTGTTTGCAGTGAAGAGATTATTTTAAAAAATACAAATTGTGTAACCTCTAAATAAGCATAAAGATGTTTTCAGCTAAATTCATTCTATTAAATGGAAAGCCATTGTATAGAAAAATACACAAATTATCCATTGTTTTATCATAATTGTCACTTTCAATCATTATCAGACTACCCCATAATAGTCATTTCTAATTTAATAGTTTTTCCAGTCCATAGTTCCTGTTTTTCATATCACACCAACAAACTTCCTTATTTCATCCATCCACTTTGCATGTGGTTTCTTTCTAGGCTTTTTTGAATTTCTTGGATCCAATTTAAAACATCAATGACCATTTCAGTCTTAATTCTTTTAATGATGTTAGTGATACTTATTTGTTTTCTCATTGATATATTTTGTTTTCAATCTCTTCTTATTATCCCTATCATGCATTTCTCTATGTATTGATATATCTGTATTGCTCTTCTGTTAAGTGTTAGAAACTCAAATTCATAAGTAAGAATGCATAAAATATAAATACTTTTACTATTTATATTTTACCACTTTTTTTTGCTATTCCCAATACATATTTTTCCAATATTTCAATGAATTGTCTGAAATATCTGCATTTCTTTTCTATTAAATTCTTAGATATATAAGAAATAACTGGTAAAACACTAATATTAAATGTCTTTTTTTTAAACATACACATATTTCCCTTTGATAATAAGTTTTTTTCTGATTCTAAATATTTAACTACCTTTCTTTAATTACCATATAATACTAATTGTCCATGCACTTTACTTCTGTCACACAATGCTTTATTTACCACCCTTTTTTACAGTTTACAGTTTTGATTGCCCAGCAATCTTCTTCAGAACTTTATATCTCCTAGCCTCAACTGCTAAATTCAAATTTTGAGGCTAGGAGATATAAAGTTCTGAAGAAGATTGTTAGGGCAATCGAAACTGCAAACTGTAAAATAGGGTGATAAATAAAGCATTGTGTAACAATAGTAAAGTGCATGGACAATTTAGTATTATATGGTATACATTTGGCAATGCAATAAGAAAGAATAGTTATTTTCTTTAATTATTATAATCATTATACATTCATTATAATTGAGTATTAAGAAATGGTACTCTATCTAAATTTTATTCTATGTTAATAATTGAACAAAATATTTATAATTGTTAATTAGTAATTTACAATTTAAAATGTTTACTTTTTTCTTTTGTAAAATTCTACAGAATATTACTTTAGTTCCCTTTAGTATTTATTTTTAGTCCGATTTTCATCTAATAACTCTTGCAACATTTTTTGAATTTCTAAATAATTTGCAAAAATAAACCAATTATTTGCAAAATCTATATAATTTAAATAATCTCCTTTAACTTTTACTCCTTAGCTGCACATCACAAAACATTTTTTGTAATACTTTTGTAAAATATTTAAAGATATGGAATATTTCTTCTGCACTGATTTCAATGTTCATCTTCTTAGTATTATCATGTAATCTAATGATGCATTTTGATAGATATTCTTCAGAATGTGACAATATCTTAAGTTCTGAATCCAGAACTATGTTTATATATTATGTTGGAATATTTAAAAAGTTATATAGTTTATTTTCTATTTAAATAAGTCAGTGTACATATTAAACATGATAAATAATTTAATCTGTTAAAATATTAGTTGTAAAAAAAAGTTATTGTAAGATATTTCTTTATGTTAGTTTAAATAAAAATCAACCTGATTATTTTTAAAGTATTAGTTTAACTTTCCTTTGTAATTATTAAATGTTTAAAAACCATACATTTTGCATTCTTATTTCTATTTACCTTATTTTTTGTTTTAAAATGCAATTATATATTAAATATAATTTTAAATATATATTTATTAAATAAGTTGCTTTAGTTTAAAACAAACAAATATTTACATAATTGAATAATATTTTATTATATTCTAAATAATAACTAGTTAGTTGCAATTCATTTTAAAACAATTCTAAAGTAACATTTTTAAATGTATTTGTGCAGATTTTATATTTTGTTTTGATTTATAAGTAAAACTTGAAAAGAAATGAATTACATTTCATTTCAATGTTCAAAAGAATTAACATTTATTATTGTTTAAAGTGTAGTATATTTTTCTGTTTTAAAAAATATATCTATTATTATTTTCCAAAAGTATTATTTTTATTTTTGAAAACTTTTAAAAGGCTAAATAAATGTATTATTTGTAAAATTTAATTATTGTTAGACAATCATTCTTAAATGTATGGTGTAATATTAGATTGTTGTGTCTAATATTTCTGACAGTCTATAAAAAAGGTATTTTTAAAATATTTTACTTGACAACTAATTTACCATCAAATTAATTAATTAATTGACTAATTGTCAATCATTGATTTTTTATATCACTTGACTTATCATATAAAAGCAGCTGACCACATGTTTTAACTTACTTCATCAGCTTTGTATCAACTTCCTTATTTGTCTCTTATTGTGTTAATTTATTAATTGCTTATTTATTTTTGTTAATTTAAGCCATGAATGATTAAAATAATATCTTCTCAGGCTTCCTGCCTTAGCCCAATGTTTTACTACAGTATTTCCTAAATGTATGCATGACAAGAAAATTCTAAAGAATTTAAAAAGGATTTGTTTTCACTGAAAGGAAATGATAAATTGTAATGTTGCTATATCTGCTTCAGAAATTCTCACAAAGATAACACATTATGTTTTCTGTGAACTATAATTAACTTCCAGCTCATATTTGAATAATGGTTGCATTTAAGTAAAATTAAGTCTACTAATATTGTAGATATCTGAACTGTGCATAACTATTTAAATAACTTAAGTTATATCCTACATATAATTGTATACTGTATATTTGTTTATTATTTACTAGTATTCTCATTATGCTAAATTTTGTTTAAAACAGAATTAGAACTTTACTTGCTTGTAGAGTACTGCCAAATAATAAAAGCACCTATAAAATAATTATTCTGGAAATTTAAAATACATATACCTTATTGTGGGAGTGAATTAGCTTCCAATATTGGTTTCATAATAATAATTATATTCTGTGAAAGAGTAGCACCGTGCTAATTTTAAAATAACATCTCTATAATTACACAAATGGAAATATTGCATTTCCATGAATTATGTCTTATTTTAAATTTATTTCAACAGAATTGACTTTCTGTTTGTGTGTTTTTATTGTTCGATAAAAATATGTATGCTGAAATATACTTCATTTTATCAGAGCATTTTATGTGCTATAAAATAAAGGTAAATAAATGTGTCTTTATTCATGTCTTAATGCTTCCAAAATTTATATTGCTTTATCTTAATATTGTGCAATATAAATTACATTGGAGTATTTTCTATATGCTATAGAAATATGAAATAGATCCTGTGCTTTCTACAATTTATGCATTACCTTTAAACTTTATTTTATTTCATAAATTATGTTTTGCTTCAAAAGAACTTACATTAAAACAGGCAAAACTCTCCATATAGTAGTGCCACTCAGTGCAAGCCAGAGTAACCAATGGATGCCAGAAGGCTTGGGCATAAAATCCCCATTTAGTTCCTACTCATCCAATAATCCCTATACTAGTTTCTGGCTCGTGGCCTTTGTCAAGCCAAATACTAGTATGGGGATATTGGATGAGTAGGAACTACATGGGGATTTTATCACAAGTCTTCTGGCATCCATTGATTACTCTGGCTTGCACTGAGTGGCACTACTGTATGAAGAGTTTTACCTGTTTTAATAACAGTTATGAGCAAGCATAAGAAAAAAGTGATCATGTGATGTTTGGTGGTTTAAAGAACTTACATCATTGTATTGCTTCAAATACTACTGTGCTATTTGTAATTTGAATGGCTTAATCTATGTCAGTGCCCCATTGTAGGGTCTTGGATTTTGACTAATTATTTTTCAAAATGTGGTATTTAAATATTCAAAGTATCTTAATAAAATAAGCTAAATTTCTATGGACTCATCATTTGAACTATAGTGCTCCAGAGAATGGCATTGGAATCAATGATTTCAAGACTAAAGAACTTTTCAGGTGGTAAAATGGAAAAAGTATATTTTAGATATAAGTTTATTATATGTTTTATTATGCTTATGATATTTATTGCTTATAATTTATGCATAATTTATGCTATATGAGTATTGGAATTCTCAGAATATTTTTCAGAATTATTTATAGAGTGATATAAATGAATTATTGGAGTTGATGTATGTTTTTTCATTAAATTGCCAAGCCATAATTCATATGTCTAGTCATTTTTATTTTAATTATAATATGATTGATCGATTTTTTCATATCATCATACAATACAAAATCATCCATGCACTTTATTACTGTTACACAATGCAATAAGAAAGACTTTTCATATCATGTGTTTATTAGTATTATATGAGATAGTCAGTGTTTCAAACCTATTTTTATATATTGTTGTCATTATGTTATTGAAGTTGAGTATATCCTAGGTGACATGTAATGAAAGATGCTATGTTTTGGCAAATATTTTGTGGTGGTTTATTCTTATTAAGTTTTTCAATATTAGCGATATGATCCTAATTCTTTATTTCTATTTATAGACAAGAATGTATTTTGTGATTATTCCATCATTTGCTTATTATATTTTGTTATGCTTTTTTTAAAGAAAATGTTATCCATGCATAATACCAACCATGTCATTATTTTGCTCTTCATATTTTTAGAGTAGTTTAAGTATTTTGATGATGTTAATATTCATATTATGCATATCTGACGTGTAAAGACCTTGATAAAATATTCTATGCTTAAACATATATTTATTTTATATTAGTTTAAGAAATTATTGTAAATAACAACATATAAGGGATTCGAACTCAGACTTTCACATGACCCTCAACTCTCCATGCCATCTTATATTTCTGACCACCTGATCATATACATGTTGAAAATATATGATCAGGTGGGTCAGCAATATGAAATGGCATGGAGAGTTGAGGGTCATGTGAAAGTCTGAGTTTGAATCCCTTATATATTACATTATATATGTGCAGGTGCATATAAGCCTATACAGTGTATTAATTTATAAATAATAACGTAGCTTAAACCTTGGCACATGCGCTTTAAAGATGGAACAATATTTAAACTGAATACTCTCATTTCCAAGCACAAAACAAGAGTATTCAGTTTAAATATTATTTCATATTTAAAGCGCATGTGCCATGGTTTAAGCTACGTTATTATTTATAATTTATATAAAAACATCGCACTATATAAGTAAAATATTTAAGAAATTATGTATTTTCTCCAAATTCAAGGTTATAAATATTGTCGCCAATATTTATTTGTCAATCCATTAAAAACTTTTTATGCTTATGACGTATTGGGAAGAAAACTGGTTTTATAATACAAATGTGAGAGCTTTCTATATTCATAGCTAACAATATGTTTTGTTTACGATTTTAAATTTAGTGTTAAAACATTATAATCATTGTATTATTTTAATCATATTAAAATGATAATCACTTTTACTTGTTATATTTTCTAGTAATAATAAAATTTGTTTTATTATTAAATTTGGACTTTGTATCCGTATTATTGTCGGCATTATCATAAAATCTCAATCATATAAATACTGTATTATATTGTTTTGAATATGCGAGTACAATAATGCTTAAAAGTCCCTTCACTTAAGTTTATGTTGTTGATGTTCAAATAGCATCCATGGTTCAAATTTGTTTCATTATTTTAATTTGGATTATGAGGTCTTATTAAAACAGGCAAAACTCTCCATACAGTAGTGCCATTCAGTGCCAACCAGAGTAATCAATGGATGCCGGAAGGCTTGTGCATAAAATCCCTATCTAGTGCCTACTCATCCAATATCCCCATGATCAGATTCTGGCTTGTGGCCTTTGTCAGTGAAGAGCTTTGGATCTGAGAGCACTGCATCTAGATCTTAGGATACTCTGGTTGGCACTGAGTGGCACTACTGTATGGAGAGTTTTGCCTGTTTTAATAACAGTAATGTGCTAGCATAAGAAATAGTGATCATGTGATGTTTAGTGGTTAAATATGAGAAGTCCTTAGATGTGATATATGGTGTGAACAAAGTCTCTTTTCTTCTCATAGCATCGTGAGTGTCATCCTAGATTGTTGAAAAGAAGAGACTTTTTAAATATAAAAGTCTCATCATTATTAATAAAAAATAAAATTAATTATTATATAATATTATCATTAGACTGGATAATATCCTATTTTTCTTTAAGATGCATTTGCTTATAGGATTAGAACTTGAGATGAAAAGTATAATCAGATATATTTATTAGTGGATCTTTAGTAATAACTCTGGATTAGAGAAAACAGATTTATTGTGTATATTTTATGATAATCTGAGTTTGGGTGTTTGATCTGACATATTGAGAGCTAGCCATTTTAAGGTTATAGTCAGTTTGTGTTTGGTGATTAGTTTGTTGCTGGTTGGCCACACTGTTTGAGGTTACAATATATGTATAATGCAAATAAAATGTTCGTTAACTAATAAATACTGCAATAACAATAAAAAATGACAAATATACCATTATATTTATTATTTATATATATAAGATCCAATATTTCTCACTCATTGTGTTATAAGTAAGTGAAATGTCTCCCTGTGTTGATATGAAAAATCATTCAGCAAATTGTGTTGGGAAATAACACTACAAAGTTTTCCATATTTAATTACATGTTGATAGATTAAAAAATTAGGATCATAATTTATTAAATAATATGCGTATAAAACAAATTAGTTTGCAATTATTAACTTAATATGTTTAAAATTTTAAAATCATTACTTTGATGAGCAGGACAAAAGCAAAACGTGATCGCTGTAGGGGAAATATCAAGCAAAGCATCATCTAACTATTTTTGTTTACTTTCAATAGCGGCAATTAGAAAAACTAATTCACAGTTGTGAATTCTACTTCAGGACAATATTTTATAAAATTGGGTAATCTTTAAATAACATATCACTCCGTTATATTCCTTTCTCCAGAATGTTTCTGGACATCAGCAATCATATGGGTAAGTACAAAGCGATATTCTTAATAAAGATAGTTAAATACTTGAAACAGTGTGATTTGTGGATATAACAATACTGATTATAAATTAGCAATATATATATATATGTGTGTGTGTGTGTGTATGTGTGTATGTAGGAACATTCCATTTTCGATAATAGGTAACTGCTGCAAATTAAATAGTTATTTGTTATTGATTGCACTTAATGGTTCCAAGAAAATTCAGTCAGCTTTTCAGTACAATTCTTCGACCACATGTGATTTGATAGAAAATGGTATCTTTTCCAGCTAAGACAGAAATCTGTATGCATAAGCTATATACTAAAATAAATTTGACATTACAGCTCTCAACATCTTACATACAACAATAAATTTATTTACTTATTACTCTTTAATATTTAATTACCTTTCAAGCTCTGGTATATATATAAAATACCTACTTTGCGGGTTCATCCGTGTTAAAAAATGTTAAATATTAATATTCCGATGTTTCGACTTGGTCACACAAGTCATACACTGGATGATAAAAGGTAGAAAGACAGTTGTAAAGGTGCTACAATCACTGATTTGAATAAACATTCAAGTTTTCACCAATAGGAAAACTGTTAAATTTTAGAATGTTTTTTAAAAAAATCTTTCCAAATTGGAGGAAGTTTGCATGTATCATCTCACTTATTGATACAATCTGGCCTTTTAAGTATCTCAGTGGCTTCTCTAATTTTGCACTGATAGAGATTATCACATCTGGATATGATCCTGGTACTAGAAAAATCAATTTTATGACCTGACTCTATAGTGTGGAGTGAGAGTGCTGATGATGATGAGTGTTGTTTAACTGCATTAGCATGCTCATCTCTCTTAATATTTATGTGACGATTACTCATACCTATGTAATAAGCTTTACACTTATTACATGAGATTTGGTAAACACCATGAGATTCAAGAAGGATTGAATCCTTAGGCTTGATTATTAAATTTAACGTTTTTGCTATTGGTGGAAACTTTAACATTTATTCAAATCAGTGATTGTAGCACCTCTACAACCATCTTTCTAACTTTTATCACCCAGTCGATGACTTGTGTGACCAAGTCAAAACATTGGAATATTAATATTTAAAATTTTTTAACACGGATGAACCCGCAAAATATGTATTTTATATATGCAACCCGTGAAAATCTTCGTTTCAACATATATATATGTTTTATCCTATCTCATTATAATAAAGCTCTTTTGTTAATTCCACTATATTTTGCTCTTATATTACTTCAATTTTTTAAATAAAGACATAAACAAAAATTATAAAAATTTTCTCTCTTTCACTAATTTTATCCTTAAATTTTTTCCACTTTCCAGGTAATTTATTCTGACTTCTTTAATATTCTATATTCTAAAAATAAGTGTTCAGTACCCCTTCCTATGACTACATAAACTAAATCTACAACACAATTTTTATTTTTATTTTGCTTTATTTCTCTTGTATCTAAAGATTTTGCCTTTGGACAATATAACACTAAGCTCTCTATTTTGTTATTGTACATGCTTTCATGTTTTTAGTTTTTATTTTTGTAGTAAGCCCAAATTATTTTTTTTATCAATATTCATTTTCCTTATCTTTATTTATTTTTATTTAATCAGTCTATCTAATCTCTTGTTTAACTTTTTAAAAATATGTACATTTAATATATTTTGTGCACACATAGTATATATCCCTTCAAATGTTTCATTAGCAGTTTTCCTTTATTTTAAAAACAAAATGGAGTATTATCAGTTTGTTCCATCATAAACCAAAATAGGAAACACATTTCATATCTTGTATCAACTCATAATTAAGATATGTTTATATATTAAAACTTGTTATAAACTATTCTATGATATATATCACATTCATCGATTCAGACATTGTGTGGTGTATCAGGCAGCTTAGGAAAATAATCAGTCATCTTTTCATTGTGTGTTGGAGTTATGAATTTTTTGGATTTCAATACTAAATTTTTCTTCCTTTATTATACACCCAAATTATGCTGGAAATTTAAACACATTATTTATACTATCTATTAGTTATATATATTGAAATCATCATCAACAACAGTATTTTGCCAAATGGACAGGTCCAAAGAGTAGTCACATCATCCATTTTTATTTCATTCTCATCCTTGCCCAGCTCTTTAATTCCAGGTAGCTCTTCATAGCTCTTACATCATCCAACAAAACCAATTCTATCTTTCTTCTTACTTTCATTCACCATTCCCTCCAAAACATCTTTCATTAAACTATAATTGTTTCTTAACATATGTCCAGTCCTGTTTCTCTTTCTCTCTCATATTTCTTCAGTGAATCTTTTTTTTTTTCATTTATTTTTTCAAAACTTCACTTGTTTTCATCCATCCAACTTATTTTTTCCATTCTTTCCCATGTCCACATCTCAAAGGCATCAATCAGTTTCTAATTTTATTATTCATTGTCCATGTTTCACAACCATACATTAGTACTCTCCATACATAACATTTAATTAAGCTTTTTCTTAATTCTCATTTCCAAGATCCACAAAATATCTTCTTTCTCATAATAAATGCTTCCTTTGTCAATGTTATTCTTATTTTAACTTCATCTACACTTCTTCCATTTTCACTCAACCAATTATTCAAATATCTATATCCATTTACCTGTTAAACTATGTTATCATAAAATAAATAATTAAATAAAATAAATAATTAAATTGCTTAATGCACTGAAACTCAGTAAAAGTTTGAGCATCAAAAATAATGAAGCAATATCATTATCCATGCATCTTGTGTTCCAAAGTCCCCCATTCTATAACTGCACTAAATCACATTGTTTTGTACATAAACAATATTTTGTATACTGTATAAATTTATTTGCCTAGCAACATTCTATTACTTTAAAATACAGAATTTATATTAATATCAGCATAAAATTTTCATAATGAGTTATTAAAACAATAAATCAAAACAATACTTTGTAATTCTGTTAGGATTATTGAAGTGTTTGCATTAGAACTATTTTATTAAACCACTAAACATCACATGATTACTATTTCATACTAGCACATAATTGTTATTAAACAAGACAAAACTCTCTCCATACAGTAGTGCCACACTGTGCCAATCAGAGTAATCAATGGATGCCAGAAGGCTTGTGCATAAGATGAGTAGACATTAGATAGGGATTTTATGCACAAACCTTCTGGCATCCATTGACTACTCTGATTGGCACGGGGTGGCACTACTGTATGGAGAGAGTTTTGCCTTGTTTAACGATTTTATTAATGGTTATTGTCTTATATATACTTTTATATAGCAAAATTTTCTCCCACACAACAGTACCATCTACTTGTTACTAATCATCAATAGATCCTATAATGTTTTGCATTTTAATACTTATCAAATATTTATCCATACAATATACTCTAACTAGTTTTTGGTTTATGTCTTTCACAAGCGGGGAGTTTGGGAACTTGGAGCAGTATTTCTGGATGTTTGGATCTAATGCACCCCTACAGCTCCCATATATTACCTTTTTAGTAAACTAAAAAGCTATCAACCCAAACTGAAATACAATGTTTTCAATCCAAACTAATTTGCCTGTATTGTCATCCAGACCTGGATTCAGGTTGGCATCTAGAATATTTTGATGTCTTTAGTTTTTGAATAACCAAAGTCATCTCTATTCTCTGCCTAAGATTGTGTGAGAAAAAAATTTGCTACTTAGCTTGTATAATCATAAAGATATGATCATGTGATGTTTTAGTGGTTTTATAGTTTTATGGTTACCTTCTATAGTGATGCCTTGATTTTTCCCATTTGACCATTAACAGAGTTCCCATAAAACATACAAATGGAAGAATTGCTATTAGAGCAATAGATAAATAAAATGCTACAGGTGAGATCATTCGTTTCCTCAATATGTAAGAGTCATTTAAGCTCATTCCAAAATGTGTATCCCAATCATATGTTGCATTAGATGAATTTAACATCATGCAATCCTAAATAACATTTGTTTTTTTTTAATCAAATGTTTTGTTCGGTAGAATTCTAAAAATATAGAAAGATATTAATTAATTTAAAAAGAATTTTAATCAGAATTAGTAAAAAGAATTCTGACAAAGTAGAGAAAGAGAGATCAAAATACAGATAAATAAAAATACAAACAAAATCAAAATTTAAATGATGATATAATACTATCTTAAGTGAAAGTTTAAAAAAAGCATATAGAACTATTTACAATTCAAAATCAACTCCTAAAATGATTAACCAACAGTTTTCTGTCTCTTCTTTTGATTTCATTTTATTCATATCCCCCCCCCCCCGCATCACTTAATATTTTAATGAAATCAAAAAAGAGATCAAAAAGTCTCTTATAATTAATAAATTTTAGAAATAAACCTAATAAACCTTATAAGACTTTACTTAATATTAAGGATAATTGGCAATTACCTATACATTGTGCATAGTTTTATGTCTATACATATATATATATGCAACACCATAAAACAATACAATACTAGATTAAATCTAAAATTTTACCAAAATCCTTACACAACTCTGGTTTCATCTACTACAAATAGACCTTCTCAAGTGAAAATCAAACTAAAAGAAATAACACATATATACAACAAACAAACCTTCCCATAATTCATTTCAAACTTCTTCCCTTAATATCAAAAGAAGTGGATTTTAGTAAAATTTTGGATTTAATCTACTATTGTATTCTTTTATGGTTTTGCATTTTTATTTTTGCTAGTGTAGTGTTAGGCAGGTTTGGTTTTATATATATATTATTTTCTCATGAAAAAGTATGTTTGCCTATAGATGAAACCATAAAAATGAGATAAATAAAAAAATTTAATTTATTTTTCTAGTTTTTATCATTTAATTCTACTGTATTATATTTACTATATTATTAGTACTAGAGTTTTATAAAGCAACCATCTTTCAATTATAATTTAAAAGCACTCCAAATGTTGAACAAAATATCTAGAATAGAATAAATCCAGCTATTCTTGGACCTCTGATGTTTATAAGTACACCTTTGTCAAACCATGTTGGCAATTCAGTGTGAAATTAATTTATCATCCAAGTGGAATATGGCACTTAATAATTATTAAATTCAAAATCAATTACATAAGGACAGAATGTTTAATTTAATGTTTACATATTAGATTTTATTTAATTATTATAATCAAGTTGTTAAAAGAGAGATTTTGTCTCCAGCTTTATGTAATTTATTATGAGTTTAATAACTAATAAGTGCCAATTCTATCAGGCTTATAAATTAATTTCACTCTGAATTTCTAACAATGTTGAGAAAGGTATTAATAAATTTTATTAGTCATTCATAAAAGAGTAGAGATTATCCACTTAATGAATAATATTTCTGTAGTGTAACTGTCACTACACCATTCTCACACAAGGTAGAAACTGGTTTCTAAGCTTGTGGATGGACATTAATCATAAACATGTGACCAAAGACATGTGAAAAAGTATGATCCCCAAGATGAACATTTCTTGCTAGACATGCACTCATCAGTTGGCCCAAATCACAATCTCTTACACATACCTTTATTATTGTACAATAGAGAGATAGATAGATAGATAGATAGATAGATAGATAGATAGATAGATAGATAGATAGATAGATAGATAGATAGATAGATAGATAGATAGATAGATAGATAGATAGATAGATGGATGGATAGATGGATAGATAGATAGATAGATAGATAGATAGAGAGATAGAGAGATAGATAGATAGATAGATAGATAGATAGATAGATAGATAGATAGATAGATAGATAGATAGATAGATAGATAGATAGATAGATAGATAGATAGATAGATAGATAGATAGATAGATAGATAGATAGATAGATAGATAGATAGAGATAGATAGATAGATAGATAGATAGATAGATAGATAGATAGATAGATAGATAGATAGATAGATAGATAGATAGATAGATAGATAGATAGATAGATAGATAGATAGATAGATAGATAGATAGATAGATAGATAGACAGACAGACAGACAGACAGACAGACAGACAGACAGACAGACAGACAGATAGATAGATAGATAGATAGATAGATAGATAGATAGATAGATAGATAGATAGATAGATAGATAGATAGATAGATAGATAAATAGATAGCAAATAATTACAGTAATAAGTTAAACTATGATAATTGATTACCTATATATAATATACAATGATAAAGATATTGTAAGAAATTATGATCTGGGCCAACTGATAAGTGCTGGTTCAACATGAAATGTTCATCTTGGGGTATTGTACATCTTTTTCATATCTTTGGTCATATGTTTACATCTCTCCACAAGATATTAAAAGTGAATAGAAACCAGTTGCTACTTTGTGTGAGAAAGATGTAGTGAAAATTCATACTAATTTTTTATCCTTTGTTCAACATTTAAAATTATTTTAATATAATTCATAGCTGGAAGAAAGGGTTTATAGCCATTCTTTACATATATATTGAACCAAGTTTAGTTTAATTTTTACATACTAAATCTTATTTAATTATTACAATCAATGTGTTAAAAGAAAGATGTTGTCTCCAGCTTTATGTAATTGATTAAAAGTTTAATAACTATTAAGTAACATATTTCATTTGGCTGCTAAATTAATTTCACACTGTATTTGCAATAATATTGATAAAAGTATGCTTATAAAACTCAGAGCTCCAAGATTTGGTATATTCATACTATTCTTGATTTTTTGTTCAATATTTAGAGTATTTTTAATTTATAATCTGTGGAAAAGTGATTTACTCTCTTTGTCCATATATACATTCAGTGCCACCCTTTTGATTTTGAGGCCCATGGCACATATATGAAGTGGGGCCCTCTGAAAATAAAAAAAAATGAATACATAAATAAAATCTTTAATTTTTAATATAAGAAAGGAACATATACAATATTTATTCTTATCTAAATAGTTATAGTAATTGCCAATCTTAACAATAATTAATGGTAAAATTTGCACAAACACAGATTAAATTACATTCTTTTTGTTTAACTCAAGACCACTTGATGAGTGAAAATGTTCAAATAACATGAGTGCAGATGAAATCAAAGTTTATTGGTCAGTTACAATTAGAATACTGTATTATACAAAATGTTCTCAGATAATAGCAGTGTAATGTGCCCCCTCGTTAATTATGGTGTTGCTGTAAGCAATGTTCCTAGATGGGCTCAGTAAGTGAAAAATTTCACTCTACTCAACTACGAGTTTTAGTCTTACCAGTGATGTGGGCCTATTCAGTTAGAAAATATCAGTTATTTGCCTTTTAATAAATACATTTAAACAGTGAAACATTTGGAAGTTTGGTGTGCTTCATTTCAAAGGTAAGCTTTATATATAAAAACTTGTGTCAAATGGTGTTCTCTCAGTTTATTTTATTAATGTGTAAAGTATATATTCTGTTGTTATTTAAAGTAAGATAGCTTGGTGCAGGGCACCACTAGACCCTGGAGCCCCAGGCATACATCTTCTTGTATCCATTAAACTATGTTTAAAACATTTAATAAATGGAAATTCCATTTTTAAAGTCTATTTAAAATTTGCAACTTTGTACGATTTTCAAGGAAACCAATTAAAACTAGATGTTTAGCATGAGATAATAATATATTGTCTCAGCTATACTTTAATCAAAAGTTGAATTATGTTTTTGGATAGTACTCAAGTTCTTAAATTAATTTATAATGAGACAATGTACATATATCACGGATTAAAAACCTTCAGCCCATAAGCCAAGTCTGGCCATCGAAGGCTATCAATCCAGACTCCAGACATTTTCACAAACATATTTAAAATGGACTTGTGTAAATGTCTTATATAATTTAAATAACTTGATTTACATTTGTGTACAGAAAGTAATAGTATCATTTATCAGGTGTTTGTGAAACCATTATTTATAGAGGTTTATACACCTATTAAATGTCCTTATTATACACAAATTCCTCGTGTTTAGACCACTTTATTCAAAAATAAAATGTTATATAAATTTTAAACTAATCAATTACTTAATATTAAAATGTATGATAAGGAATTATTTGATGTACGATACAAAAATAATAACATTTTAAGTATATTACATAAGTTTTTACATATATGGAAAAAAAAAAAACTATTGATGAGAATAAAATGTATTCATTACAATTTACAAATAATAGAGAATATAACATGATTACATCATTGGTTTCTTTTCATTTTAATATTGTATTTAACATTGCATCAAATATTAATAGTTTGATTATTAATGACAAGGTTGGTAATGATAAAATCAATAAATGTTATATTAGAAATGGTGATCATGTGATGTTTAGTAGTTGTATAGTAGTGTGCAAGTATGGGTCAAGTTGTTTTGATGAATTAAAATGGGTACTAAAAACAAAATGAATTCATTACACTGAATTTTTCTGTAAAAAAAAATTAAATTATTCTCTGAGCAGGTTTAAATCCAGTTTATGTTTTTGTTTTGATAATGATTTTATTAAACCAGGCAAAACTCTCCATACAGTATTGCCATTCAGTGCAAGCCAGAGTAATCAATGCATGCCAGAAGTCTTGTGCATAAAATCCCTATCTAGTGCCTCACCCAATATCCCCAGATTAGTTTCTATCTTGTGGCTTTTATCAGTGAGGAGCCTTGGATGTGAGAGCACTGCACCTAGATCTTAATGAATTTATTTTAATGATTTTATTTTGTATGGGGAAAATGATTTGAGGAAAAAAAAAAAAAAAAATACCTAAATGGATCTGATGATTTATTATATAAATAATAAAGTTATGTAACGATTTATACAAATTATGAACAACTGACCATTCATATTGAAACACAAAGATGTGTAAATTCAATGACATTTTAATTTTTAAATTTTAATTCTAATATTACTTGGAGAAAATAGTCAAGACACACAACTTGTTATAGTTATTATTTATATAGTCAAGACACACAACTTGTTATAGTTATTATTTATTTATTTATTTATATGTTAACATATTAAAAATAATAGTTAATTTCAGTCTTATTTCAATGTAAATATAAAATTACTAACATTAATTTTAACTTTTTTAAAAGTATGATTAAACAGAAATCGTAAATTGTTTCCTTTTTATTTATATGAATATTCAAATCTGAAAAAGGAAAAATAAAATGTCTAACTACATGTTCTGTGTCAAATGCTCCAACTTGGTGAGATGCAAAATTGTAATGGAATTTTAATATCATAATATGTTACAAATTTATCTATAACATGTTCATTAATAATGAAAGTTACATCCTACTTCAGTCAATTTTTTTTTTTATGTTTACAGTTAATGAATTAGTTATTAAAAATTTTAACCTTATAACTAACATCCTGTATATTCTCTTCAATCTATTAGATAAACAAACAATCCTATTGCATGGTAGAAACAATGACCATACTTAGATTTTAATCATGAGTGCCGAGTCATAGTCCAAATATTTTTTTTTTTTGATATTCTGATTATTTTTCCATTTAATGTGAAAAAATACTAAAAGAAATAAACATCATTAGATGATATAATATATAACAGGTTTGTAATGACACTAAAACAAGTGAAGATAAGATTTTTAGACTTTACGATCTTATCTGAATTATTGTCAGATGATGTCATGTTTTTACACAAACTACTAATTTATATTCATTTATTAACATTAAGATCTCTTTAATCTTCTCCTCTAGAGATATTACTGATAGCTAAATATTAAACATCACATGATCACTATCTCATACTAGCACATAATTGTTATTAAACAAGACAAAATTCTCTCCATACAGTAGTGCCACCCTGTGCCAATCAAAGTACTCAATGGATGCCAGAAGGCTTGTGCATAAAATCCCTATCTAATGCCTACTCATCCAATATCCCCAGACTAGTTTCTGGCTTGTGGCCATCATCAGTGAGGAGCCTTGGATCTGAGAGCACTGCACCTAGATCTTAGGATCTAATGCAACCCTCCAGCAACCACCTTTTATCTCCACTTAACTATAAAACTATGAGATAGGGATTTTATGCACAAGCCTTCTGGCATCCATTGATTACTCTGATTGGCACAGGGTGGCACTACTGTATGGAGAGAGTTTTGCCTTGTTTAATAACAATTATGTGCTAGTATGAGATAGTGATCATGTGATGTTTAATGGTTTAACACCAATCCTGCTTAATAGGATAGTGGTGGCTATGGTTGTTAAAGAGCCAAAGCCACCAAAATGTATGAGTACTGAATTGAGTTCAGACCCATATGACTATATAAGCTATTGAGCTTAGATTGAAAATATTATCGTGTTTTCAATTTCATTGTCATAGTTTTGCAGTTAAATGGAGATAAAAGGTGTTTGCTGGAGGGTTGCATTAGATCCTAAGATCTAGGTGCAGTGCTCTCAGATCCAAGGCTCCTCACTGATGATGGCCACAAGCCAGAAACTAGTCTGGGGATATTGGATGAGTAGGCATTAGATAGGAATTTGGTGCACAAGCCTTCTGGCATCCATTGATTACTCTTATTGGCACAGGGTGGCACTACTGTATGGAGAGAGTTTTGCCTTGTTTAATAGCTAAATATTGAGAAATGTACGAAAAAGTCGAAGAATACTAAGATCTAGGTGCAGTGCTCTTAGATCCAAGGTTCCTCACTGACGAAAGCAACAATCAAAAAGTATTATTATTTGTATTAATTTTAGTTAAAGCAGTTTTAAATAATTTTAAGTTTCATAAATCTTGTGATTAAAATGTATAAAATAATATTTGATAAATATAGGGTATATGAGCACAGACTTTCACGTGATCCACCACTCTCCACTCTATCTAATAACACTAATACACTCAAGCACATATACGCTGAAAAGATAAATAATCACCAATATGCGTATTTCATGCTAAACCAGCAATCATCAGTTGGTCCAGATTATCATCTCCCACACATATATACTATAAATGCTCAGATATATATTAAGATAGACAATCTTCATACTTGAATGGACAGGCTCCAATTTACTACACACTCCAACTCTTCAACCGTCCATCCATTTGAAAATCTGATGATGGAATGATATTTGATACATTTTTTTAATTTTACATATATTGTCAAGTAAAGGTTTTATTTATATCTATGTATATCTCACATAAACTATACGATAACTCTATGGCCGAGAATAATTAAATCTCATTTATTTATATTCGATAAATTGTATATATTTTTGGCTTGCAGTCAACTATTTCAAAACTGTATTAATGTTATTTGATATCTAGCTGCATTTGATATAAGCTATTTTAATAAAAACATCCGGATCACCCAATCCCTAGAGAATCTTATTACTTAAAATTACACTTCAAATTTGATTTGGACACGGGCTAATGTAGTAATCACTATTTCCCGTGACTTAAAGTAATGAAAAGATTTTTAAAAATATTACTTCATAAATAAAAACAGCTTTTAAGAAATATTTCATTTGCAAATATATATAAATTAACTTTTAACTTGAATACCAGAGGGAGATATTTTGGAATAAAATTGAGTAGGTGTAAATGTATTATTAGGCAACTACACACACACACACACACACACAATATGAAAGATAAGTCTATAAAAGTTTTAACAGGATATTCTACAAACGAAAACAATGTCGGATATTTGATGTTTGCTTTATCAAATCTTTACCGTCGTTTGTTTTACATTTTCTTAACAATTTAAAAAAAAAAAAAAACTAAACGTAATATAAACTAATTATTCGTAATCACCAGCGAAGATCAATAAACTCTTCATCCATTTATATACTAGTTCAACGTCATTATATAAATTATAGTTTGAAATTGTATTTTATGACAAAAATTAATTTTAAACTTGCAACATCTGTAACTGAGAAATAATTTGAAATAACAAAAATACACATATTGATCCAACAGAAATTTATAAAAACTTACCGTCACGTCATATTTATCAAGTCGTTGTTTATACGTCTAATAAAGAGAGATTGGTGATTTCTGGTACAGGTAGGAGGGGAAAAGGAAGTTGGATTATTATTTAAATTTATGTCTAAAGTTAAGCGCATGCTTTATTATTTTTAAACAATATTAGTTACGGTTACGGTAATGTTTTTGTTGCTAAGAGATGACATGCTAGGATAGATTTTTAACATACCTAAGAGTAATTTGATTAAAACTATTCTGCTAAAACGTTAAATTTAAAACTAAAAAAAAACCTTGAATCTGTATCCTTTTAAGATTGTTTTCCACCAATTCATTATAAAGTATTAAAAGGTGGGCAGCGTCTTATCAATCAGGAAGTTATTTGTTTGATGACAGGCAAGTGCAAAGACACTAATATGAGAATTACGATGATAAACTGGTTTTTAATAATTGTAGGTGGTTATTTGATGTTTTATTTAATGTTAAAGTTAAGAAAGAGATTTAGTAAATGACTTGTTTAAATGATAGCTTCTCTTGAAGTAGATGTGGATAATTAAGATAAAGGAGAAAAAATGATCAGAGGATATTGTGATATGGAAATTAAAAAGTTTGATGGTTAGGGTTGAAATGCTAAAGGGAGAAAATCAAAATAGATTATCTATTGAGGAAAACACAAGCAGAATCAAGATATTTAGAGCTAAAGAAATAGAAGAAATTGTCTGTAGATGATAAAAATAAAAACAGTGCAAAAAAGAAGCAGGTAAATATGTGTCTCAAGCAATCGGAAAATCACAATTCTATGAATTTCACCTACACTAAAGCCATCTATGTTAATCTTGATGTTAAATGAACATTAGATATTACTGTGCTTTATTCTCAGATTTGTTTCTGAATTTTGCTTTCATCAATGAAAACTAAGATATATAGAAACTGACTTGATATCATTTCTACAAAACTATGCATTTGAATTAGCTTGTATACAAAACTTATTAAGATTTTTTTTTTAATTTCAAACTATTAACGTGATTAGAATGAAGGATTAAAAGGTGATTTCTATGTTCAAACTGCATTAGTTCTAGTTTTCAAACCAAGTTCTCTCTGATGGCTCTAGAGTTATTTGAAATGTTTAAGGATATGTGATTAATTCAAGTGATATTACTGCAGGTAATTCTATAAATTATGAATTTTAATTTCAACTGTATAAGGCAGATGATGGTATAAATTTATATATACACACATTACAATTTCTTAATCATATAAGATAATGTCACATTTCAAAAATTATTAACAGTTTCTTATATTATCATATAATGGTGTGTCTGTGTGTAGCCTTTGACTTTGTGAATAATAAGTCCACTATTAATCTAAAACAAGTTTGGCTTTGGATCTTTAAAAAATAGAATAAAGCCCAGAACAATTTGAAAAAAAAATACTGATTTGATGAGTAGGGACTCTTTTGGCAACCAATAATGTTGATTATTGTATTTAGACTGCAGAAAGGAGTTTTCTATCATTGAAAAAATTAAAAGACTGAAGTGGAATTGGGCTGGACATATTGCTAGAAGAGATGATAATAGATGGACAATTGAAATCTTGAACTGGATTCCAAGAGATTGAAAAAAACCCAGAAAGCGACCACATGTGAGATGGATGGATGAAATAAGAAAGTATGCAGGGGTTGGAGAAAAGAAGACTAAAGATCGGAGAAGATAGATTGAACTTGGAGAGACCTTCATCCTGCAGTGGATTGATAATGTTTGATGATGATTGTATTAATTGGCTTATTTATATTATAAATGAAAATGATTTTAGTAATAAAATAAATTTAAATAGAATGTTATCCCATAAGATTTTTTTGATTTCTTGTAATGAGCATCTTACTTGCCTTGTGATAAATTGATAAATGCTGCAGCTAAAGATTTCTGAATTTATTATATCTTAAGAAAATAGAAAAAAATATTTAGGTTGGCAAATTTATTTTCAAATTGCTAGAGGAATGCTCCTGAGTAAAGAACCATGAAGAAATCTTATTTAGCTTATTACTTAGCTTACAATCTATTTCCAAAGTCTTTATATTTAGGAATTATTATTAAAATTGGTATATAGAATTTTAGATCCAAAAATCAATCAGAATAGAGACTACAGGTCCATTCAGCTGAAAAACTGGCTCCATTTCAAATGGCCAATGAATCAAGCAAATTACATTTCCAAGTCAATCTGGAATCCCTGACAGAGTTTGTCTATCTGCAATAGAGGTATCCTGATGATGGACAGAGTATTAGTCCCAACTGAAGATCATAAGCAGGTACCCAAACTATTATACCATGGACATCCAGGAGTGGTAGAAAACTTACAAATCATGGACAATGGCATAGGTATTGTCTTAATTACAAAACTAATACATAGTTTTATATTTAGAAATCTAAAAAATTGTAAACTATTAGTGAAACATTGATTTTTAATTTTAGTGCAATTTTTGTTATTCAATATCATATATTCCACTTCTTTTTACAGATTTTTATTAGTTTTTTCCATGTTTGAAGTAACTACATAATATTCCCAATTGAAGCAAATGTTATTTTGCAAAGCCAGACTTATTTATATTTTTCAATACTCCACACAATGGTTCCTGAAATTATTATTATTATTATTATTATTATTATTATTATTATTATTATTATTATTACTATTATTATTATTATTATTATAATAATAATAATAATAATAATAATAATAATAATAATAATAATAATAATAATAATAATAATAATAATAATAATAATAATAATAATAATAATAATAATAATAATAATAATAATAATAATAATAATAATAATAATAATAATAATAATAATAATAATAATAGTATGTGATGTTTATTGGCTTAATATTTTGTCTCCTACATATATCCATGAGAAAATTGTTGTGTGTCTAACAGAAGTTTGTGTCAAAAATACATATGGATTTATATTTTTCCTTTGTCAAGAATAGAAGTTATATGATTTTAAGATTTTATTTGTATTATTTAGGGTGCATTATGTAAGGTATGTAGTAAATAAATGTAAAATAATTTGTCTATAATTAATAAACTTTAGATATTTAGTTAAGAAAAAAGATTAATACTATTTAGTATTATACTTAAAAATGCTTACCCAAGCTATTATAACAATAGCAAACATTTAGTGCCATAGTGCTACCCAAAGGACTTAGTAATCAATGGATGCAAAAAGGTTTGTGCATAAAATCCCTAACTAGTGCTTACTCATCCAACATCCCCAGACTAGTTTCTAGCTTGTAGCTTTTATCAGTGAGGAGCTTTGGATCTGAGAGCATGGGAGATCTTAGGATCTAATGAAACCCTCCAGCATCCATTGATTATTAAGACTGGCATACTATATGGAGATGTTTCCATTCTTTTAGGTGCATTGTTTAGGAATCTTTCACAATATTTATCACATATGTCACAATATCATTCTGGAAGATCATGTAAATGTAATTTTAAAAACTGTATTTTAGGGTCTTCATAAATCATCACATTCATTAAACATCTGGCTCACTAACTTTTTATTGCTGTGACCACTTTTTTAAAAAAGAAATTGTCATGTATCATTGTCAAAACATGTCCATGCTCATCTTTCGTTTTCTATTAGGCATACATCAAAATTGTGGTCTTATTTAAATTTCATAATTTAATGACCTATAATTAGAACTTTATTTTTGATGCTGAAAAATGAGAAAATTTATTTGAAAGGTGAATAAATCCTTTTTCACTTTTATTTATAATTGTTTAATATTTGATAAATTTTGCAAACATTGTGTTTGGAAGTGACTAATTATTTCTTTCTTTACAAGTGCCATTGCAATGGTGTTGTATCTGCAAAAATACCCCCTCTTCAGCCACAAGATAGAGACTTTAAGGAATTAAGAGCATCCATTTTATTTTGAACCCAAATGTAATTATATGAGCCAATCTTTAGTGTCTAGAGTGACAGCAAGAATTTTAAATCATTCACTTTGAATTCATTTCTTATTTTTAATATTATTATTTAAATTTACTTTGTGTCAATATTAAACAATGATAAATTATGTCATATTTGATAAATTTTACAAGTGCTATGTTTTAAACTGTTATGTGGTTTGTTACAATCTAAAATGCAGAACTTTTAAAATTTGCTTGGTTCATTTGTTTTAAGAGATGATAAAAATTTCTTTTCTTTTCTTTATTGTCTGTATACTTTTTACTTTCACTGTTAATTTTCTTGTTTGTCAATTTTGAAAGTAATGGAAGAAAGTCAGAGGGATTGGATTCATTGCACAGTATAAAACCGGCAAATAATGTGTATCCTAGATTTTTCTAATTATTGTCAAAAAGAAATAGTCAATAGGTATTGCTTGTATTCTCATTATATCCTAAGCACTGGAAGTAACAATGAATTTTCTTTATTTTTTATCAATTTATTAATTTTGTGTCACAGATTGTAAAGCAGTTTTATTTGGCAGTTTCTTCTTAGTCTCCAATTTTATATTCATACTAGTGCATATAGATCTTTTTTATTTAGAATGAAACTCTCTTTCTATGCTTTCCAGATATGAACTCCTCACAAATTTAGCAGAAGTTCTCTGATTTACTTTGACATGAACACAGCAATTCATGTTCTTAAATGTGAGAAAAACATGATATTATTATTTATTAGTAACTTAAAAGAAATAATCACTTGATATGTCCTACAGAACAAAGTAAATTACCTCAACTAATTTTTATAACTATCTGTTCAGTGGTTCGATGAAGCTTTGCAGATCGAAGTAGTGTAATAAATATAAAAATCTGAATATAAAAAATGAAAATCATTATTACAAAATAAATATTTCCAATCTTAATAAACAAAATCAGTACATTTTCCAACACAAAAAGCTGTTAACCTTCACACAGAAATTTCTTTATTACCCATAAACAGGAAGCCGTATATAGTTTAACTAGTTTATTACCCTTGGCGCCATATTGAATTTTTAATAAACGGCTTGAGACACAATTTTCTCAATAACTTCAGTTTTACTCATGTTAGAGCAAAAAGCTTTACATTGAGAGAAACTAGAAAAACAAAAGGAAATAATAAGGCTAAGACAAATAGTGATTACCATTCAAAGTAATGGAAACTATATTGATTACTCAAGCTTAATTTTGAACATGTTTTAGCAAAAACCTTTTATTGTATCTATATGCATACATAC
Organism: Epiperipatus broadwayi; assembly: GCA_028023455.1. NCBI lineage: Eukaryota > Metazoa > Onychophora > Udeonychophora > Euonychophora > Peripatidae > Epiperipatus > Epiperipatus broadwayi. The sequence continues at coordinate 7,773,899 of JAQFVV010006233.1, forward strand.
ATTTCAACTGTCCTGCAATCTTCTTCAGAACTATGATATAATGAACAACATGAAATAAAATACCTAACTATATAATTATACCATAAAAAATGTAAACAATAAAATCAATAAATTAATATAAAAAAAAACATAAAATATAACAAAACATAATAAAACTGAAATAAATATAATCAAATCCAAATAAAATAATCCAGTTAATATAAAATAAAATATACAATATAAATATAAAATAAATATAAATTATATATGTGTATTTCTGACTGTATACATACATATTCATGATCAATTATTAATTTAGATATATTATTAATTTTTTAATAATTTTCTAATTTCTTCTACTCTATATAAACTTAAACTTTAGTTTTATTAGCTCCACCTTAATAAAATACTTAATAAAACTAAAATTTAAGTTTATAAGAAATAGAAGTAATTAGAAGATTATTTAAAAAATAATAAAAATGAATAATATATTTAAAATCATAGTTGTTCATGAATATATATGTATACAGTCAGGAATACACATGTATAATATGTATTTATTTTATATTTATATTGTATATTTTATTTTATATCAACTGGATTATTTAATTTGAGTTTGATTATATTTATTTTGGTTTAATTATGTTTTGTTATATTTTATGTTTTTTTTTATTATTTTATTAATTTAATTGTTTACATTTTTTATAGTATTATTTATATAATTAAGTATTTTATGTTGTTCATTATATCATAGCTCTGAAGAAGACCGCAGGACAGTTGAAATGAATGTATGTATGTGTGTAGATACAATTAAAGGTTTTTGCTAAAACATGTTCAAAGTATTGGATAAATTGCATTTATATAAGATATTAGAGAAAAATAAAGAAGGTGGTAAATTTGGTAATATTTATGAAGAAGATTTGTTGCTGAAAAGCATTGGACAAAATGGCATCATGTGATATTTTGTTGACTACTTATTATTAGCTACAACAAAAGTGAAAAATTAAACAAGCATTGATGGCCGAGTGGTTAGCACAGCTGCCTTACAACCAGTTATCCCGGGGTTCGCTTCCCGGCCAACGCTTTTACACATTAAAATAAAAAACTGAAAAATTATTTAAATGTAATACCATCTCCATTGCTGTGCCTTTTTGAAGAATCGAACTGCTGCATTTTAAAATGTTTTATCTAATCTAAAGAAATTAAATCAATTATATTTGTTTACTAATGGGGATGTTAAACAGATTTTTTTTAAAAACAACTACTATATGCATATATGGAACAAGTTTCTAATAAATTTTCAAAATAACATTTTTTCATCACCATTTTGTTGATAACTAAAAAAAAACGTTTTTTTTATTGTAGCATTGTGCTTATTCAAGTGTATCAGTGTTAATTATGAGATAGAGTGGAGAGTTGTAGATCGTGTGAAAGTCTGTGCTCATACCCTATATATTACATATATTGATACAGGTATATAATAAGCCTGTATTTTAGTTATTACATAGTAGAGATATCTGCCCATCCCTCGTATATGTATTAAATGGATTAAGTACTGTGCATGAGGGATCAGATTGACCTTAGGTCAACATGGGTGTGATGAGAATCTCGGCCTCGGGTGGCCTTTGAGAATTCCATCATCGGTTTTTCAATTGGATAGATGGTTGAAGAGTTGGAGTATGGAGTAGATTGAAGCCTGTGCATTAAAGTATGAAGATTGGCTATCTTAATATATATCTGAGCACTTATTGCATATATGTGAAGAGATGTTAATCTGGACCAACTGGTGATTGCAGGTTTAGCATGAAATAGGAATATTGGTGATTTTTTTATCTTTTCGACATATATGTGTTCAAGTGCATCAGTGTTATGAGATAGAGTGGAGAGTGGTGGGTCGTGTGAAAGTCTGTGCTCATATACCCTATATATTACATATATTGATACAGGTATATAATAAGCCTGTATTTCAGCTATTACATTGTGCTTAATATAAATTCTAACAACAGGATAATTTATATAAAAGGCGTGGAAGTTGCAGAAATTATTCTAATTAAATATGTTCACTGTCTTTCATATCTCTCTCATAAAGATTCATTTTTTCTTTATTAAAATGTTTTCCTTCCATTTTTGGACTTCAGCCTTTTAATTAATAATATTCGCCATAGCATAATACAAATACCCGGATTTCATACAAGCATAAGAGAATTCTTAGTTATTTATAAACGTTTTGGGCTAGGTGAATAGCAAATGCAATGTTTATAATTAATAGCATACGTCTTTCAAATAATAAATTTGTGGGAAAGCAGCAAACTAAAATAAATACAAAAAGAAATTTATTGATGGCAACTGCAAATAAAATAAGCCTTTCACTTATGAAAAATGTGTGCATTTTTCGTATGTGTGATTTAAACTAAGAAAGAATATTACTTAATAATTCTAAAGTGTATAAATAAAATTACAACTAAAGGTAGTTGAATCATTAATAGAAATAACACAGAACCATTACGTTTGGCTAACAGGATGTAGTAAAAAAAAAAAAAACATCAGTAGAAATTCACAATGAATTAAACTCGAGTTAAAAAGTAAGTCAAAAATATTATTTAAGTATAATTACATATAAAATGAAATTAACGAGTTATAAGATTAAAATCATTGGTCTGATTATTACATAACAAAAAAAAAATGCTTGAGGTAGATATTAAAAAAAAGAATAGTAAAATGAGAAGACTCGGTGTGCAAATTCGTAAGGCAGCCAAAGAAAATTGTATAAGTACTTCGAGATTCAGTTATGTGAGTGCCTAAAGGCTAACCGATTAGGATTTTGCACACATAGTATAGACTTTATATTTTAGTGCCCCTATATGGTCATTTAACAACCCTACTAAATTACTAAATATAAATGTATTATTTCTTAGATAATTGTTATCATCCTGCTATCCGGGATTTACAAGAATTAAGAATATTATGAAATCACATGTGTAAATAAATAATGGCGCTGGTAAAAAATATATCATATAACACGATTTTGTCTCACATCCTATTATATATATTAACATTACTATAAATTGATTAAACAATTTTTATGCAACTATTTCTCTACCGCTAGTTTATTTGTCTTTTAATTTTCTATTCTTATGATGATATATCGTATCACACACAGACATATTTTTTAGTCTATCTCCATATGATTCAGTTTATTTTAAAATTATAGATGGTTAAGATATAATAGCAAATAAAGTCAATTTCTTTTTTAAATTTATCTTGACTAACTGATAATTGGTGGCTTAACATAAAATACGTATATTGGTGATTATTTATATTTTCAACATGTGTGATCAGGTGGGTCAGCAAAATGAGATGGCATGGAGAGTTGAGGGTCGTGGGAAAGTCTGAGTTCGAATCCCTTCTATATTACAGTATATATGTGCAGGTGTGTGTAAGCCTGTACAATGTATTAAATTTAAAAAAAAATAAAACAAAGAAAACAAAAATCAATATTACCTTATTCCATAAACAAAATACGAATAATTGCCAAGCGTTGTTAGCCGAGAGGTCATCGCAGCCGCCTGCAAGCAAGTAGTTGGTTGCAGACGGTTGTGGGTTCGCCTCCCGGACGATGCTATGACATATGAAAAAAAATACGAATAATAAAAACAATATTATACTATCCTCTCAGTAGCTGCTGCATGATTGAACGATTTCACAAGAATAGGAACAAATAAACCGAATCTAGGTATGAGTAAAGATTATACAGGTAGCAAATGATTGTCCACTTCTTTCAGTCTAATAAGTAATTAAATGATGATTATCGGTATGAAATTTTAATTAACTTCAAAATGAATTAGGAATAAACATGTATATGTACAAAAAAAAAAAACAGCAGTTGACCAGTAAATTTTCTACTGACAGGACAATTTATGAAGAAAAGAAGAAAGATAAATATATATAAATTATGCATTAAAAAGGATTGAATATCTATAATTTTGTAAAATGGTGTAAAAAAGAGTTGATAACGATATAAGAAAGTATAATTGTGAATTAATAAGAAAAGCTATAGAAGACAGTCAAAATTTCAAAAGTTCAAAACAACATCTTGATATTGATAAAAAAAAAACATTTCTACAATAACAAAAAAAAAAAAGGATGGAACTATTATTAAAAAAAAATGACATCATAAAATGTGTAAAAGAATTCTACCAAGAATAATATAGCAATAAAGAACAAAGTAGTTGCTACAAATACTATATCTTCTAAATTGCCCAGGATTTTAAACAAAAAAGTGAAAAATGCAATTAAATCTACGAAGGGGGAAAAAGCACTAGGTTATAATGAAATTAAAACAGGCAAAACTCACTATACATATTGCCACACACAACAAGCTAGAGTAATCAATGGATGCCAGAAAGCTTGTGCATAAAATCCCTATCTAGTGCCTACTCATCCAATATCCCCAGACTAGTTTCTGGCTTGTGACCTTCATCAGTGAGGAGCCTTGGATCTGAGAGCACTGCAATAAGTATAGTGAGTTTTGCCTGTTTTAACAACAGTTATACACAAGCATAAGAGGTGGTGGTCATGTGATGTTTATTGGCTTATAATGAAATTACAATTGATATTAATATTAATATTTTAAAAAGGTGATAAAGATAATATTAGAAATTTCAGACCTGTTAGACTTTTATCAATTCTATACAAAATTTTTATCAAGGTGATTACAACTCATTTGCAGGAAGCATGGATTTTAATTAACCAAAACAAGTTGGATCTAAGAATGAGTTAGTGCAGTGAATCATATCCAACTATTGAAAAATGTTTTAGAAAGGAGTAAGGAATATGAATTGCCATTAAGCTTTGAATGTGAAAATTATGAAGAGGAGCTTGATTCCATAAGTACTTCTTAAGAGCTTAAAGCATTGAATCATCAAAATATAGAACCAGGGTATTAACATATTCTAAAGAATGTTTATTACATTCAAATATTAGCCTTTCAAGCTAATTGTGCATGCGCTTTGCGAGTGTTAATAATAAATGAATACTTTCCCTTCCAATACAAGATATAGTATTTATGTAGGAATAAAATGAATCCACTTATTCCTACAACTCAAATGCTTATATATGAGCAAATCGGAAGTACTGGCAAGGAAAGCGTGAGGATAGATTACTCACTTTAAATTACTATTTATGATGTCTGAATATTTACGATAAAGAACATTTATAATAATGTAACAGCAACAATTAGATTACAAAATTATACTAAAACAATGAACATTGAGAAGGGTATATGACAGTGTGACTCCATAACTCCAAAACCTTTAAAGCAGTTTTGCAAGAAGTATTTTGGTGCTTAAAATAGGAAGCTAAGGGAATAAAAGTAAATAAAGATTGTTTCAGTCATCTAGATTTTGCAGATAGTGTAGTTGTTTTTTTTTTTTTTTTTTTTTTTTTTTTGCAAATAATATTTTAAAGATTCAGGGAATATTGCAAGAGTTATCAGAAAATACTGCAAGAGTTATCAGATGAAAATAAGAAAGTAGGATTAAAGGTAAATGTTAAAAAGTCTAAAGTAATGTTTAATAAATTTTCTCAAAAAATAAATAAAATAAATATTGATAATGATGAGCTAAAAGAAAATGACTACAAATATCTTGATCAGATTACCACTACAGATGGAAACATAAAAGACAAAATTAATCATAGGATTAATCTTGGTTAGAATGTATTTGGTAAAAACAATATTAAAATGAAATATTCCTATGTGTTTAAAAAGGAAGGTTTTTAATAAATATATTTACCAGTTCTTACTTACAGATCTGAAGAGTTGGATATCTAACAGAAAATCAATACAGAAACTTCATACCATTCAATAAAGTATGGAGAGATACATGTTAGGAGAAACAAGAAAAGATCAAAAATGAAATATTATGGGTGAGAGAATGACCAGGAATTACTAACATCATTGAAATAATTAAGCTAGAAGAAATGATAATAGATGGACAGTTGAAATCTTAAACTGGATTCTAAAAGATTGCAAAAGACCTAGAAAGAGACCACATGAGAGGTGAATGAATGAAAGAAAGTGTGCTCAAGTGATGTAGAGAAAAGAGGTTAGAGTTCAGATATGATCGATTGAATTTGGAGAGATCTTTATCTTGCAGTAGATTGATAATGGTTGAAAATGACGGTATACAGGATGTGTGTATTAACATACCAATGAAGTGTGTATATAAAATGTGGCATTTATTGTATGAATACATTATGTCTGAATAAGCATGTAAATATATGTAAAGATACTTTATTAAACAGATATAAAGTGGCTATTAGACATAAAAGAAAATTTGCAAATAAGTAAATTGAATTCAAGTAAGATTCAGATCGTATTATGCATGGCAAATGTGCAATTTTTTTGAAAATGATTGAAATTTTCTGGGAATAAGTTCAGGTCATGCTAATCTAGTCATTAGAGAAATAAAGAGGAATGACCCAACAATTCTGGAAACCATAGAAGCCAGAAACTAATGCATATTATTTCAACTTTACATTATTATTTGTAAAACTCATGGTTATGTAATTATAACTAAAAGTAAATATTGTTTTTACTAATACATATATGTTTATCAATATATGTTTGAGAAAGATATAGGATATACCAATAAGTGTGTTTGAGTTGTGAATTCAGCTCACATCATGTATTTGAAAGTTTAGGTCAAATTTGTACCAACCAATGTTCATTTCTGATTGTTTTATTATCCATATATTTCTCTAAAGACTGATTTAATTAATATATCATCTATATCCTCCACTTATCCAGTCATATTTCTTCCTTAAAAGTTCATTCTTATCTAAATCATAATCTCATACCAGAGTATTTACATTAGGCCATGAATCATAACCTTTGGTGAACTCCTGCCTGGACGCAACAATATAAAGTCAGTCATAAATGGTAGTATAGGAATTCAGTGAAGTAAAGATGATAGCAAAAAATTAAAACTGAGATTTGCAGTCAATATGTAAACCACACTGAGAATCTTAAATACAAACAAACAAATATTTATTTCAAGCTTGTCTCTGTACACTTATTTGAAATCAAATAATTCTCTTTTATCTTCTTAAGCTATATATGAGTGTTATTTATTCATAGTTTATCTAATCATCTACAAATTGATATCTAATTGATATTACAGAGATCATTAAAAATAAAACCCAGTCTCTATTTTCTATTTGCACAATTTTTATTTCAAAATTATTAAAGCAGAATTTATTGGATTAACATATCCAATTTTTATTTCCAGCAATGACTGAAAACATAAGATTATAACGATCAAAAACTAACATCTTAAGAAGAGTCTTTTTTCAGAAAAACTTTGATATTTTGTCTAATTGTTACTCACTTTTGTCTTTTTATCATCAGATATCCTTATAATTATAATAATTAATATTGCATCTACTTAAATTCACTTTGAATCAACTTTATAAAATTATCATATGACACTTTATATAAAATCATATTACTTGTCATCTATTTCATACATACAATTCAATGAATAAGACCCATATGACTATATAAGCTATTGAGCTTAGATTGAAAATATTTTTGTGTTTTCAATTTCATTCTCATAGTTTTATAGTTAAGTAGAGATAAAAGGTGTTTGCTGGAGGGTTGCATTAGATCCTAAGATCTAGGTGCAGTGCTCTCAGATCCAAAGTTTCTCACTGACGAAGGCCACAAGTCAGAAACTAGTCTGTGGATGAGTAGGCATTAGATAGGGATTTTATGCACAAGCCTTCCGGCATCCATTGATTACTCTGGTTGGCACAGGGTGGCACTACTGTATGGAGAGTTTTGCCTTGTTTAATTCAATAAATATGTTGTTACACTTGTAGAAAACAAAAGACATATTGACTGATCTTATAATCTTTACATCCCATATTCAGAATATTATATAATATTGTTGAATGAAAATTTTCTGTGCCTTTATGTTATATTGATAGAGGATCTACATTTTAATTCTATGTTAAAAATTTGGTAAAATAACAGCTTGCATCATCTCTAAATCAATTCATACATTATTTAACAACATACTTTAATAAAATCTTCATAAGGTCCAATGAATCATTATTTAAATTAAAGTGCTACAGAAATGACATTGAAATCAATGATTTCAGGGCTCATGAACTATTATATGGTAAAAGGGTTATAAATATTTAGATGTAAGTTTTATTTATATGTGTATTATATTTATGATATTGTATATTTATTATTTATATATGATTTATACTATAATAATTATGAGAATTCTCAGAATTTTTCTGTCTTAAAATATAATCAAAAGTAATATATATGTTCTGTATGGAATTGTTTAGAGTGTATATAACTAAATGAAGCAAATAGTGGAGTAGATGTATATTTTCCTTATTAAATTGCTAAGCCACAAATCATATGCCTAGTTAAACTTATTAAATTTTGTTGTTTTTCATATCATATGTTTGTTATTACTATATGAGATAGTAGGATTTATGCTATTTTCATATATTATTCTTATTATGCTTATAAGATGTAGACTATTTTAGGTGACAGGTAGCTAATAATACTATATTTTTGGTAATCTTTTGTGATTGTTTATTCTTAGTACATTTATTAAGATTACAGACATGGTCCTAATTCTTTATGTACACTTTTGATCAGAGATTTATTTTTGAATCTATTTCATCATAATATCTTTTATAAGGGATTCGAACTCAGACTTTCACACATCCTCAACTCTCCATGCCATCTCAAATTGCTGACCCACCTGTTCACATATATGTTGGAATGATAAATAATTACTAATATAAGTATTTCTTGCTAAACCAGCAATCATCAGTTGGTCCACATTACTATCTCCACACATATATACAATCAGTGCTCAGCTTTATATTAAGATAGCCAATCTTCATACTTTAATGGATGATTGGATAATTGTATACATGTATGGAGATAATCGGGTCCAACTGATGATTGCTAATTTAACATGAAATATGTATATTGGTGATTATTTATCGTTTAAACATGTGTGTGATCAGGTGGGTCAGCAATATGAGATGGCATGGAGAGTTGAGGGTTGTGGGAAAGTCTGAGTTTGAATCCCTTATATATTACATTATATGTGCAGGTGTGTGTAAGCCTGTACAGTGAATTAAATTACATAATGTCTTTTGTAAAGTCATGCATGATATCAACCACACCTTTATTTTGCTCTTGACGGGAATAAGATTAGTTTAAGAATGTTGATATTGTTTATATGCTTAGTCTGCATATCTGATGCGTTAAAAACCTTAATAAAATGTTTCATGCTTAAATTTATTGATTATTTTCATGTGACTATGAAATTATATAGCTTCTTTCAAATTGAACTCTATTACATTGCTGGCAAGATATATTTATTGATTTCATTAAATATATTTCATACTGTGACATATGGGAATGAAAGATGGATTAATAAATATATGAGAGACCTACAGTTTCTGTATTCATAGTTAAATCATATTTATTTATTTTGTTGTTCTAATGCAAATTCTATTTAAACTTTCTGATAATTATTTAATTCTGATCTTATTAAAATATTAATAATTTACTCTTGTCATATTTATTAATATTATTGTTAAAAGGAGGTTGCCTTGACAACAGTTTGAAATTATAGATTGTTATTGGTATTGGGATTGTCTAAGTGTTGACTGGTGTTTAATGATTATTAGTATTAATAAAAATTGATTTAATTATTAATTTTGTATTTGAGTCTGTATCGTCTTTATTATCAGAAAATCCAAATCACACATATATTTTTTTAATATTAAGGAATAAGAGTACTGTAAAAGAAGATTATAAAAGTCATTTTAATAAAATTTATATTATTGGTGTTTTTCTGTACCATTGTTGATCAACAATATTATATTAAGTCGATACCCTCGGTTCAAGTTGCGCTTGATGGGAAATTGACATTCTGGGATGTTTATAAATTAAAATTTCCACATTATAATCCTCTTTTGACTTCATTAGGTGTTTCAAATAAAGTTCTCTTGCGTAAAATGAAACTTCTTTTCATTGAAGCAAGACATGTTGATTTTGTACTTAAACTAAATTTAAATGCACTCCCAACAAGTTATTTTTTAGTGACCAGCAGAGGCTTCATTAGGATTTTGTCTCAGTGTCAGTTGTGTAGATTATATGATGAGACAATTCTCCATATTTTCTATATCTGTCCTGCTCTTAAGTCGGTTAGAGACTTTATTGTTGCGAATGTCTCTCTGGATCTTAGGGATGCTCTTTCTGTTTCTAACACTCTTAAGAAGGGATCATTTGCAGCAATAAGATTATCTATCTTTATAACATTTTCTTTATGGTTGACACATTTCAGGCTCATCTTTGGTCATTCTCAGGACTCGGCTCTAAGTGTCTTTATTAAGCTTCTTGATCAAGTCAAGCAGCGAGACTCTCTGCTTTCGTCTGTGAGTCTACATGATGATACTTGGGTGAAAGTTTTATTTTCCTCTTAATCTTATTAAGATACCCTTTTCTCTACATTGACTTTTTCAAGTTTCATTCTCAATGCTATGTAAATTTTTATAAAGTTTAACTGTATATTACTATGTTACTATGTTTAATAAATATATTTTAAAACAACAATATTATATTATTTTGATTAAGATTACATAAAATAACTTTTTGAGTGATATATGTGTAGCAACAAAATTCCCTTTCCTATTCATAGTATCATGAAGGTCATTCTAGTTTATTATATAATTATTTTAATATCAGAACTTTATAATTAATTTTAAATAATATTGGGATATTATCCAAAAATTGGATCATATCTTATTATTATTTTCTAGGATCACATTCACAGTTCAGATAAGATTCTGAGATGAAGAATATGATTATATTTTTTAGAGAATTTTCTAGTAAAAACCCTGAGATTTGATAAAGAGATTTATTTTAATTAATAATGTTTTTATAGTAACCTGAATTTATATGAACCTGCTTTATAAGATTAATCTAGAGAGTATTAGAACTTAGAGCAGCATAAGATTACATTTGTTGATGTCTTTACTTTCACCATGTTGGCATAATATTTTAATGGGCTGATGATTGGCAACAACTGACTATGATGAGTACAATATATATATATATATATTATAACCTTTTCTCCCAACACCGCTCATATACATTATATGAGTAAATGCCCAGGGCGCCAGTTCTATTAATGAATAGAACAATATAACATGTCTGATACAAAATTATTACTGAGACTCTTTACCTAAGTCTACATTCAGCTCAGCTCAGTGGGAGGTTATAGGAAGTTCATAAGATATATAATTATAAATAAATGAAGGAAAAAATATTATAAAACATTAAATAAAATATAAATCTTTTTTTTTAATTAACTGCATGATAAAGAATAACAATGTTTATTTGTAAGACTATTAAAATATCCTTTCAACTTAATTTCTTCCATCATCCAAGTATAACATATATCAGCTTAATATAATTATATCACTAAACAATTCTGTGGCTTGGCATATCATCATCTAAACAGCTACCTTAATGCCGGTCAAGAAATATGCAATAAGATCTCAGGGAATTTAAAAATAAACACAGTTGAATTAAAGAAAATACATTAGCGCATAATTTATACTTCTAATTTATAATAAAAGGTAATGAAATACATTGAATAAATGTTTTACTGTGTTTAGCAATTAGATAATGATGGAAATAGGGTATTTTAATCTTACATCATCATCCAACAAATATACTAATTGGGCAACCTTTCTAATACGTTTATCAAGTGGCAATGACTCTTATAATGTTTGGATTGAGGAAACAATACTATCAGATATCAGCATATTCAATATCATAGCTATAAATCCATATATTTATTTGATAATAGATGTATGAGATGTGGAAATTAGTACCCGAATGCATACAAGAACAACTCAAGATACAATTCTTTAATAAATAAACAAATCACTTATTATACTGAAAATTTAATTTAATATACTTATTTACAACAAGACTGCTTGTCTTAATAATTTAAAATTTTCAAACAAACCTTGGACATCAGTTTGGGATTATCCCTATTATATTACATTATTTATACCTTTTTGAAATCGAAAATTAACAACAAAACTTGTATATTCTAACTTTGAATACCTGCTTTGCTTAAGCGTTTCATTTAAACATAACATTAGCTAAATAATATATTATATTATTGGCACAATAAATATTTATGGGAGGATATTCTATTGATTAATAAATAAATCCAACTAACATATTTGGCCATCAACAAAGCAACTTTCTCTAACTAATTAAATAATCATTTTTAATTACATACACTTTTCATGCATAACAATAAAATCTTATCCATTCCAATAACTGATGATTTATAACTTTATGTTAAATGAATATAATGTATTTTAAAGCTTTTATTTCCTATTTTAATTTCAATAATATTATACTTTTATATCAGCGATATTATATTACGCGTGTGTGTGTGAGGGAGCAACAATAATATAAAACAATCTTTTCCACACACTATCCATTCACCAAGAACATATTAAACAATTACTTCATTTCGGACAATGTCGTAGACCAATCAGCAAAATAAGACACTAACATTATATCAATAATTTAATTTAACTATTTATATGGCCACATACTAAATAACACAGAGCTATATTTTCATGAGTATACAAACAAAAACGTTCCAAGGGAAATCCACATGAGGAGCAAATAAACTCTTTACTTAATACTTCAACAATAACTCATCTAATTCTGAAATATACTATTGGTGTGGTATTTTTTCCTCATCACCAAGACCATAAGAATCATAACTCATCTAATTCAGAAATATACTACTGGTGTGGTATTTTTTTCCTCATCACCAGAACCTTAAGAAAACATCACTTAACTTCAAAACTATCACTTCATAATACGCATATAATATAAACTAGGCTCTACTCATGGAAAAAATTATTAAAACATACTATATAGGCAAAATGTCTTATCCCTATAAACACAGAATGCATTCAGAGTATTTTCCATTCCCAAAGCTTTTCTACATATCTAACATTACATATACACGCTGGCAGATAAATACATACAGATAACCTACTAATCAGTCCAATTCTTTACAATATGACAACATCCAAAATTTATACATAAGATATTCACAAACTGAACTTTTATTAAACAAATGTTATAATTGTGCAAAAACAGGCTCACACACTCGCAAATAAGAATATACAAAAAAAATAATTCTAAGTTATATACTATGCGAGCAACATGGTAACAAAACAATACATTAAAACATAACTGTTAATTACGAATTAACTTTAAGCTATTTTAAAATTTAATAGTTATAATTATTACAAACAAGATTTCTCTACCATCTCTATCAGACTATTTCTATTATATGTTCGGTGATTTAAAAGCCAAAATTCTCACTTTGAGATAATAAAATATACAAAATAATATACACCTCTCTTTAACAATATAATAAAAGAGGAAAAAGAAATACATTTCTTTCCTTTACCTTCTTAAAAGAAACATAAAACATATTTGAATAAAAATTAATTTGTACCAGCGTATCCACAATTTGTGAATACGCAATCTCGAAGTTCATAATAGCACAAAATTATACACCAAACATAATAAGTATGTCTATCTATCTATTATATACAGTGATGATGACAAGTAATATATAAAAGAAAATAAAAAAAACAAAAGTCATTTTGTTCTTTGATTTAAAATAAAAAGTTCACTTGCGAGGTCCTCCTCCAAGTTTATTGAATGATATGGGGATAGATTCCAAACTGGGTTCGAACATAAAATGAATTTCTGTAGTATAACCAAAAAAAATAATAATAATAATCACTTAAATATAATCTAGCAACTCCAATGTTCTAGCGTAGCTACTTGAGCTTACTACATCACACACAAGTAATCAATTTTTATTATGACAGAAATATGAAGGACACTTTTAGCTATAGTTATACAAGAATTATTTAATTCACTCTGTAGTAATTTTCAAATTAAGTAAGCAATTGTTCTTAATAACTCTCCTAAATTGCATTTGTTTTTCCAATATTTATAAGCTAGTAGACATATAGTTTAATTTTAAATATTGCAAATTAATACATCATGATCCGTTGGCAATTCCACAATTAAATAATAGCTTATTTCATAATGCATTCTTGTCAAAGAGAACAGAAATATACTGCATTCCCATCCTTCTATCTGATTTAAGTACATATTTAACAAGTAGTATCCTTTAGTTATTTGGATAATTCATATTTTATTTTATTTTCATATATGCAAATATTATTTAGGAATACCAAACAAATAAATAAAGTCATTTTTCTGTAATGAATTAAAGTATAAAATGTTATTTTATAATACACATATCCTGTAATTTTAACTTCACTTTTGTAGAAGAATGATATAAGATATAATGAAAAATTAAAATAAATTCTGTAAAAATGTTCTGCGCACATTTCCAAACAATATAATAAGACACAAGTATATTAGTTATATGATTATAAAGTTCATGCATTTTATTTTCCTTCTTAATGATAAGTAAACAAAATAATGCAAGCTTAGTGTTATCGATATACAGTTTAAAATAGTAATAAGCAAAAAAAAATGATTAATTCAAATGTTTAAATGAGGTATAGAAATGAAAAACTGATGTACCTTTTTATATTTTTAGCCTTGCATGTTAATTGAAGACCTTTCTTGAAGTTTACTTTAAAGCTTTTTTTTAAGTTAATTTGACATCTAGAAGAAATATCTTCTTATTACAACAGAGACGAATAATACACTGGCTGCAATTACATCAATAATGAGAAATTTTTAATGAAAACTATCTGTTAAATAGATATCTCTTCCCCCCATCAAAAAAGGTCATTTCCCTTCAAAAGGTTAACTCCCACCTTTTTGCACTTAAACTCATCACATATGCAAGAAATCTTTTCTTTAAAAAAAAATCATTCTGATTTTTACAATTAAATTAAGACAAAAATAATAATAATAAAAATAACTTTTACAAACTTGAAAGAAATGAATATTAATTAACTGTAAAACAAAAATGATTAATAATTTATTTAACTTGTAAAATAATCCATTAATCCAAATATCCATTAAAATTAAATATATATATATGAAATTATTAATAATAATTACTGTAATTTAGATGTCTTCATGTTAAATGTACTATTGCTTAATGTTATTAAAAGATGAAAATGAAATGAAACATAATACAGACATACATGCATGCACATGTACTGCAACCTAAATATTAAACTATCTTGACTAAATATAATTGAAATGACTATTAATGTTGACAAAAGGATAGGTATCAATGAATAAAGGATTAGGAAACCATTCAATCCAATACTACACTAAAATAAAATAACTTTGCATCCTCCTAACAAAATATACTAATTCCTATAATAAATAACCCCTCTTTCTTGTATTAAATACTTCATTAACTATAATAATAATAATAAATGCTTATAAAGTGGTTAATCAAATGCATAAGCAATCAACATCGAAAGCTTTAAACAATTTCAAGCAAAATTTTTAAAATTCTAAGGCTATTTCATTTTTTTATTTATCAAAATGCAACTATTCACAACAGATACAAAGTGTCTCAACTCCTTGTAAGCTTGTTACATAGGTCATGTGACATATGACTTGATTTCTTTGTTACATATATATATATTGCAGTGGATCATAATGGATAAAATGATGATGATGATGACATCAAAGCTGAAATCCCTTGTAAGTTATAGTTGGATTTATTTTGAGACTTAGACACTTGTAAATATAAACTTGTGAGTTGCCCTATTATCTAAGATAGAAATATTTCAAGGAGTCACATGATAACATCATGTCCTCAAGTCAATGGTAAAATCTTCTATCCATCACTAATTACTGATAGCTTGTCTAAACAAACTTTTGAATAATATACATAGGCTTTTATACCTTAGGTTTGAAATTATGTTTAATCTCCACGTTTTACAGTCATTTTGAAATATTTGTCATTAGAAATTACCATCATCAATCCCAGAATTGGCTCACCATTAGTAATGGTTTGAAAAGAAAGTAGTCTATGTGGATTATAAAATAATAAACAATTGTTATTTCTCACTAAGTGCAATAAGACGAGCAATAATCATCAATTATCTATGAATGGAATTAAAACTGTTTTACTATACAATCTTAGATTAATCATCATCAAACTAATGCCAGTCGTGAGACATTATATTATAAAAGAGTAGCAATAAACATTTGTTGCTCCTTATGCTTATCTAAGTGGTAATAATAGTAAACAATACTAATTGACACACGCTCATAGATATTTAACTTATTAACACTGCTATTAACAAACGTTTTAACAATCTCAATAAGAAAAACTTTTTTAAAAAATAAAATATATATATTTTATAAACTATAATGTCCTTTTCAATGAATCCAATCAAATTATATACTCTCCTTTTCTTTTTAAAAACTTTATTTCTTTTCATCAATCATATATACATATTCACATTTTAAAACACCCAACAGTTTCAACCATTTTTTTCTCTGTAGTCATTTTCAAGCATTTCTTTCCAAAAAGAAAAAAGTTTGGAGAGAAAAAAAAGAAATATTTGAAAATGACTACAAAGAAAAAAGTCGTCGAAAGGTTGGGTCTTTAAAGATGTGAATATGTATATATGATTGATGAAAAGAAATAAAGTTTTTAAAAAGAAAAGAAGGAGAGTATATAATTTGATTTGATTCAATGAAAACAACATTATGATTAACACAGATCAAATGCTATGCAAACAATAAAAATAAGATTTATTATTTAGAAATCTTATGATTCGTTTCTATTTAATTACAACTATTAATCTATCCCAAAATAAATTTGGTTATTTTAGCTATTATAAAAACAGATTAAATTTATATATTTTTAATTTTACAGTATAAAAACCTAAAAAACTTCATTACTTCTGAAATTAAGTAAGAAACTCATGTTATACATATATATATTGTTAAATATGCATCTCTTTTATCCATGGCGTTTACACATGCTTAAAAATTTGGTTTCATGCAAAAATTATACATATATATATTGAAGCATAAAATATGTGGCTAAATATATTGGCTTCATTTAGATCAGTGTTTTGGTTAAACCCGTCTGTGTATTGTGCTGCTTTTTAACATTAGTTTATATGTTTTAAATGTTTATAAAAATAATTCATATTATTTAGGTAATGCAGACGTGTGTGTGCAGAAATTAACGATATATAATGATTTCAGTGTGTTTATTGAAACATTTTTTTTTTATTTTGAACGTTTAATTATTTGTTTCATTGTCTTTTCTTATAATTACAAATTTTAGAAATGAAAAGAATCGTAGGAATTCTATTTAATTCAATTTTAATGAAAGAAAAAGAATATTTTCTTTTGTTTTGTACGTAAAAAAAAAAAAAAAAACTTAAGTGTTGAATTAATAATAAATAATAGATTTCCAGAGAAAGAAATTATATTTTTGGTGTGTGTGTGGGGGGGGGGGTAATAATTTTAATAAATTTATTATAGAAACATGTCCTTATATAGGCAATACATACATTAATTATTGTATTTATTAAATTTCTTCTGGAGATCTTTCGTTTAGATTTTATATAAATAGTTTGAAAATTATGTTTTAAGGATTCTAGAAATCAATTGCTACTGGAAATTCTGTGGGAAGAAGTAAAAACATTGGCATGCAGATAATCATCGGATAGGACAGCAGATATATTTTGATTGGCTATTCTTATGAGGGTAGCATGAATCCCATCAGTATATCTGCCACCAATAACACTTCCTATATATTTAAAATTCATAATCTGCAATACAAGTTTACCAATAATTCTCAAAGGAGATGGCAATTTGGCAATGTTTACATAATATGATGGTTTTAGAATTATTAAACATCAACCATTAGTAGTAAAATTCTAGAAATGAAAAAAGAGAATAGTATTGAGTCAATAAATCAAGGATCCCTGCACAAAATAGTAATGAAATTCATCTAAATATTCTACTGATTCCAGCAATGGTAAAATAAAGCTTCACACATTATTCATTATTGACTAGGCAAAACTCTCCATACAGTAATGCCACTCAGTGCAAGCCAGAGTAATCAATGGATGCCAGAAGGCTTGTGCATAAAATCCCTATCTTGTGCCTACTCATCCATTATCCCAAGAAAGCCACAAGCTAGAAACTAATCTGGGGATATTGGATGAATAGGCACTAGATAGGGATTTTATGTACAAACCTTCTGGCATCCATTGATTACTCTGGCTTGCACTGAGTGGCACTACTGTATGGAGAGTTTTGCCTTTTTAATAACAGCTATGAGCAAGCATAAGAAATGGTGATCATGTGTTTAGTGGTTTAATTATTCATTATCTCATTTAAATGTGCTTTTCTGGAAAAAATGAAGGACAACCTTGTAGCAATAATTTCAAGTTAAAGCTGTGCAGCATAGACAATAAATATAGCTATGTTTCCAGCAGGATTCCAGCTGTATATGCACAAGAGTCAATCATTCTTGAACTATACCCATAAGCACTTGCTTTGGGTAAAAATTGTTGACTTAATTTATATATATATCTATACTTGTGTCTACACTATCTTTATTACTTCAAAGCTTGACCTTTAACTATCATATTTTTAATATGAGCCTGAATCTGTTTTATTTCATTTTTTAAAATTGCCATTAAGATATATTCATATCCCTTATAAGATTAGAATGTATTTTATAATTGGTATAACGTTTTAAATCTTATTATACTATGTTTTAAGTATGTTACTTAACAGATAGTGAAGTTTGTGTGACTATTCTATATTTTAAGTCTAACTGATCCTCTAGTCCTAAATCTTAAGGTATGATTTAGAATTAGTATTTAAAAACGTTGCAACCCACCGAACCAATTCTGTTTATAATTTATATTCTTTGAGTAGTTTCAAAAGAGGGTAATTATTAATTTAATTCATTTCAAAGGTTATAATTTTCTGGAGATAAAGTTAATCATTCCATTGGTAAAATGAAAGGACAAATATGAGAAATTAAATTAAAATATATTATAAACGTTTGAACCAAAAGTTCAATATTAGAGTTTTACAAAATCAAGATATTTGAGTATAAAAATATAAACTGACATTTTCTCAGGGTGGCCTTTGAGTATTCCATCATCAGATTTTCTATGGATGAATGGTTGAAGAGTTGGAGTGTGGAGTGGATTGAAGCCTAACCATTAAAGTATGAAGATTGGTTATCTTAATATATATCTGAGCAGTTATTGCATAGATGTGTAGAGATGGCAATCTGGACCAACTAATGATTGCTGTTTTAGCATGAAATATAGATTTTGGTGATTATTAATTTTTTCGGCATATATGTGTTCAAGTGTATCAGTGATATGAGATAGAGTGGTGGGTCATGTGAAAGTCTGTTTTCATATACCCTATATATTACCCTATATACTACTATATATTAAATTTTGTAAAACTACCATTAGTCCCTAATGAGGCACATAGGTCATTCATAATTTGTGCTTTAATATATAATTGCATGAGGCAAATGCTATATCAAAACTGAAAAGTGGACGAGTTTTTTGTTAATGATCTCTGAATAAATAAATGCTTATCCAGATGTTTACCTCTTTAATTGAAGAATCTATTAATTCTTAGTTATAATCAGTGCAAGAATGTATCAAAATGCTTTATTAGATCATACTTGTAAGATCGTTTATGATCACCGATATGGCACGGGATAACAATATTTCCATGTCTAGCTGTTATATTAAATGTTGAATTTCCAGTATATTCATGAAACTTTAATTATATTGTATTCCAAAAAATATTGTCTAATTAGACTGTTTGTCATTCTCTTTCATAATGATTAAAGCAGATAATAATCACCACTGTATATTTATTGTTTATATACCAAATGACCTTCCTTTCATATAATCATGTTGAGACTAGCATACCATTTATGTATGGATTTTATTCAATTAGAGTCATAAATACCCTAAGATGTTTAATGATAGGATATTATTTTACAGACTAAAGTTCAAAATTAATATGTTCATGTTATTGTATTATTGTTACATGGTGAAGTCACATTTCATTTGCCTGATGTAGCAGTGTATTTCTTATATTTAAAATGATCTTTACAGTGAAATGTTTAAGTTGTATTATATTACAAGATTGTATCTATATATAAGTGGAATTGACCATTATATATACCAACTATGATGTTAACTATATATGATATTTGAGTATATCGTTTATAACAGTATTTCTAGATAGAATCATTATATTCACCCAGAGATACATAGAAGTATGAGACTGAGTATGAACAACATCGTGTAGCCATGTCTTACTCATATGTTGTCTCACATGAAGTACAGTTAATGACCTACAGGGATTAAATTAGATGCAATTGTCCTTAAACTAAATCCATCATTTTGATATGAGAGAATAATTAAAGCAGTAGTCAGATAATTACCACTTAATGATAAATCCAATATAATGTGATTACATTATTATTAATTTGTTTACATTTGTATCAATCATATGGATATCTTAATAACAATACCTCATATTCAAATCCTAAGTGAGCTAAGATTAATATTGTTCTATATTCAACTCTAATAATTTGATGAAATGCCTTGTGTCATATTCACATAGAATTAGGGCTTAAAGATTATAACATATATTTAATATAGAGTATATGAGCACAGACTTTCAGATGACCCATCACTCTCCACTCTATCTAATAACACTGATACACTCAAGCACATATATGCTGAAAAGATAAATAATCACCAATATACATATTTCATGCTAAACCAGCAATTATCAGTTGGTCCAGATTATCATCTCCCACACATATATACTATAAGTGCTCAGATATATATTAAGATAGACAATCTTCATACTTTAATGGACAGGCTCCAATCCACTACACACTCCATTAAAGTATGAAGATTGTCTATCTTAATATATATATATATATATCTGAGCACTTATAGTATATATGTGTGGGAGATGATAATCTGGACCAACTGATGATTGCTGGTTTAGCATGAAATACATATATTGGTGATTATTTATCTTTTCAACATATATGTGCTTGAGTGTATCAGTGTTATTAGATAGAGTGGAGAGTGATGGGTCATCTGAAAGTCTGTGCTCATATACCCTATATTACATATATAGACACAGGTATATAATAAGCCTGTGTTTCAGTTATTATAACATATATTGAAATATTGTTGCTGATGAAACACTATATTCAAATCACAACATGGTCTAATGCAATATTTCTTTATTTGCGGTATACAGCAGTTATAAATTACTCATAACCACATTTATTTACATAAATTTTTAGAATTATTTTATGATAATCATAGTAAACGATTGTTATACCCATTAACTCAGAATGTTAGTCTGATTTTTTAAAGTAATTAAATGTTTTTATAGTTTTCTACACAAGATAGGTGTCTAACAATTTTGAGACTCTTGTGCCCCCTAACCCAGAGTTACATAAATAAAGAAAATGTTGCTGACATCATATCTGGGAAACTGTGGGTAATGATATTTACTCCTACATTATTTGTGGCAATATTTACTTTTATATATGTTGCAAGCACATGCATACAAGTTGGATAATCATTTCTCCATTTCTCATGATTATTAATTTTACCAGTTTGCAAATCTTGATCATTACAATATATAAATGAAAGCAGATTTCCTTCATCTGTGAGAATATGGCATATGTAAATAAATGGATACTTTTTTTCCCAAATTAAACCTTTTGTTCATGCTTTTTATGGATATATCAGAATTTAATACTGAAATCTCTTAGGATTGGGCTGGCTTGTCATACAATTTGTGTATGACATGTTCTGGTTAATAAATAGATAAGGTAATGTAGACATGCCTCAAATCAACTTTTATATTCTCCAAATCTAAGATACAGCTACTAATTTTTGCTACATATACAGGGGTTATGTAATAATCACAGAGAAATTTGTCCACGCTTACCGAAGAATCTCAGAATTAACCTCTATGATACATAGTGATAATTTATCTTCATTTTAAACCTTCCCTTCTTTGAAATACTTATAGTAATAAATTTATAAGCGAAATTTAGAAAAAGTATTCTTCTTAATTAAGAAATGTAAGATTATAGCTGTATCAACAATGCTTATTGTTTTTTATATTAATATCAAAAGTAGTACCTAAAAAAATTTCTTAATTAAAACACTGTTTCTTAATTCTTAAATAAAAACATATTGAAATTATAATTACATATACACCTCCATTAAATTAAACACTTTTTTTTATTAGTTTGCTCTCTTTGTTAATTCAAAAATTTACATTTTTGTCAAAATAACACAAATGAAATAATTGTAATAAATAATGACTTTATATTTTATTATAAATTAACAATACTTCTGTAATGTATTCACGTTTAAATGGAGAGGCTTTCTTTTATTGTGTATGGTTCTAGGTGATTTTCCTTTTCCTGCTTTATGTTGAAAATCGCTTTCTTCTTTTTCATCTCCACTTAGCGTGTCTTCTGGTAATTCCTGCTCTGTGTTATCGCTCGTTTCCTGTGGTTGTATTTGCTCGAACATATCCATCTGCATCTCTTCCGGTTCCCTTTTACATATGTGATTCACATGTCGTTTACATTTTAATCCATTATGTCCTATAATTTTATATATTTGCTGTGATATTACTTTCTCAATTATTCCTTTACGAATAACGTCTCTTATCCATACTGGATTTTTGAGGTGTTTCTTTGCACACGACTTTTTGGGCTGTGGGAAGCAAAATATCTAGCTTAATTCTTAATGTTGGCCCACATAGTATTCTGCTGGTGATTTCGTGGTCGCCGCTGATGGTGTTGAAACTTCAAAAATATCTAAAATTATTATTCCTAGTTAATGAATATTTAAGTCATTCCAGATATTATTGTAAATACTCATCAGAAACTGTTATATTCATTTCTATTTTTTCCCTACATTTAAATACGTAAGCACACACATTTCCCAAACTACACATTCCTCCATACTGTGTGTATAACTGAAATACAGACTTATTATATACCTGTATCAATATATGTAATATAAAGGGCATATGAGCACAGATTATGCCCCACCACTCTCCACTCTATCTCTTAACATTGATACACTTGAACACATATAAGTCGAAAAGCCTGTCCTTTAAAGTATGAAGATTGGCCATCTTAATATATATCTGAGCACTTATTGCATATATGTGTAGATATGATAATCTGGACCAGTGATTATTTACCTTTTCGACATATATGTGTTCAAGTTATCAATGTTATGAGGTAGAGTGGAGAGTGGTGGGTCATGTGAAAGTCTGTGCTCATATACCCTACATATTATTCTGTGTGTTGCAAGATTAATTTGTTTCAATATAAACAATAAAATATCTCAAAATCATTGTTTTGAATTCTGTGAAACGTTGTAAAGATTACATTATAGAACTGATTTTCACTTATTAAAGTAAATGTTGTTTTATTTATAAATAGAACATAGTTTAAAAACTTATGCTTTCTTAACATAATTTATTATAGAGGATTAAGAGTCTTATCAAAATGTAACTGAAATTTAATAAAGTCTAAAGCAGTTGCTTTTAGGATAGAGTAAAAATAAATAATTGAGTGACTAATTACTTGAAGTGCATGAATAATAAAATATTCAGCAGAAATTTTAACAGGTGTGCTAATCAGCTATAACATGGCAAATGGCTCTTGATACATAAATGGATTTATAATCACAACAATAGAAGATATGTAAAGTGTGTTTAATAATAGCCAGCTGTAATCTTTGTAATTAGAAGCAAGTATGAATGACTGCATAATTTCAGTGTCAGGAGTATCTCTGTAAATCAAATTCAGTTGGTTAGATGAATCACAAGAGTGACAAAACCTGATTTAAATAGGCACATTTTATCAGATCTTTGAAAAAAATAAATTTGTTTTGTGCTGAACTAACCTTCACATATTAATTTATTGTCGTTTTCCTGAAGGTGTGTGATGATGGTGTTTTAGTTGTATTTATATATTGGACTATTTCTATAATTTAATATGAGTATTGAATGTCTTAAAACAAACTTAACTTTATTTAAATATTAAACCACTAAACATCATATGATCAACATTCCATATGCATACACCAGCTGTTTACACAGAAGCTAAACTCTCTATACAGTAATGCCACCAGTGCAAGCCAGAGTAATCAATGGATGCAAGAAAGTTTGTGCATAAAATCCCTATTTAATGCCTACTCATCCAACATTCGCAGACTAGTTTCCAGCTTGTGGCTTTAATCATTGAGGAGCTTTGGATCTGAGAGTGCTGCACCTACTGCTGCTGCAGTGCTCTCAGATCCAAGGTTTCTCACTGATTAATGGACAAGCAGGCACTAGATAGAGATTTAATGCATAAACCTTCTTGCATGCATTGATTGATTACTCTGGCTTGCATTGGTGGTGCTACTACATGGAGTTTAGCCTCTGTGTTATTTAAATATTCCCAATACATTCAAGTGTTAGTAACTGTGTGCTATTACTAACATCTGAATGTAATTGGAATATTTAAATAAAGTTAAATTTGTCTAAAGACATTCAATACTCATATTAGATTATGGAAATAGTCCAATATATAAATACAACTAATTTACTATTAAATATTTCTTTTTGTTTCTAAAACAATATCCAAAATACTGCACACACTTTATTCTTTCCAAATATTACTTTATTATAAAACGATTTCCTTCATATCTATATGCACACTATACTATAGGCTCATCTATATTTTGGTCATCTTTTATTCTCATTTTCAAGAAATAGTTATTTTTCATATATATATAATTCATTAATACATTATTATACCCTTGAAAATGATCGCAAAAGATGATGAAAATAAGGAAGAGAGATTATAATGTAATATGCATAAGGATATAAAACAAATGGTTTATACATATAATAACTCAGGATTTAGAAGAAAACAAAGGATGTGGAGTACTTTTTGCAATAAAATTCATATAAGTAAAAAATATATACCAGCATTTTGATTATTTCCTATAAATTTTTGTCAAGTCATAATTCATCTGAAACAAAAACAAGAATGTACAATTCAAAAAATCCCTAAAATGTATATATACAAAATGCACAATTTTATAAAATTTATTTAAAAAATAATTTTTTCTTTACAAAAATCTCTCTTTAAGTATATTATAACTGATAAAAATGATAGAGAGAAATAACAAAATAAATAAGTAATGAGTTAATTTTGAAGTATCAAATTGCTACCCTCAAAAGAATGAGATCTCCTGAATGAGTGTTATAATCCAAACTAATAAGCAACTGAATAGTATCTAGCCAATCTTAGCTTAACTGGTAATAAGCAATCAGTCTCTTAATATAATCCAATATTTATGATTGGCGTTAAACATTTAGAAACAATAGAAATGTATATTAATAATATCTCGGGATTATAATAATAAATATGTGTAAGAACATAGAGTAATCAAGAAATCTAATACTAATAATCTGGCTAGAAGATTCTTTCTAAATTTTGAAATATTAATAAATCAAATCTAATGTTATCACAAAGTTTAAAATATTCAAATATAATAAATAAGACTGTTAAGTTTCAAAAACACTAAATATCACATGATCATCATTTCCTGTGCTTACACAAGCTCTTAAAATTTGTAGTAAACTCTCAATACAGTAGTGTCACCTAATGCAAGCTTTAATAATCAAGGAATGCGGAAGTTTGGTGCATAAAATCCTTATCTAATGTCTATTAACTCATCCTCAGACTAGTTTCTACCTCACACTTTTCATCAGTGAAGAGCCATGGACAACTAGATTTTAGAATCTAACTCAACCCTCCAGAAGCCACCTTTTACCTGTTTAGGTAATTATAAAGCAATTTTCAAAGATGAAACTATTATAACATTTTTAATCAAAGCTCATTCATTTGCATAATCAAATAGATTTAAACCCAGTTCAGTATCCATACATTTTGGTCTTATTGTTTTTTAAAACAACAAACACCAATATTCTCTAAGCAGGATTGGTATAAGAACATTAAACACCACATAATCACCATTTCCTATGCTTAGACATGTTGTTAAAACAGAAGCAATCTCTCCATACAGTAACATCACCCATTATAAGACTTAGTAATCAATAGATGCAAGAAGGTTTGTGCATAAAATATCTATCTAGTGTCTATCCAATATTCCCAAACTATCTTTCATCAGTAAAAAGTCTTGGATGTGAGAGCATTGCACTTCAACTTTAGTATCTAATGCAGCCATCCAGTGGACACTTTTTATCTATTTAAGTCTGTGGGCCCAAGATAAAAACTCAATAAGGTTTTCAATCCAAGCTCATTCAAATGAATAATCACATAGATCTGAATCCAGTTCAGTATCAATCAATATATTTTGGTATCAATGTTTATTTTTTTTTGAAAACCACATTCACCAACACTATGGTCAGAATTGATATAAAACCATTAAATATCACATGCTCACTATTTCCTATGCTTACAAAGCTGTTGGAATAATGCAAACTCTCAATATAGTAGTGCAACCTAGTGCAAGACTTAGTAATAAATAGGTAAAAGATAGCTGCTGGGGGGTTGCATTAGATCTTAAGATCTAGGTGCAAACCACAAACTAGAAACAAGTCTGGGATATTGGATGGTAGTCCCTAGGTGAATATTTTATGCACATATCTTTTTGCATTCATTGATTACTAAGTCCTACACTGGATAGCACTATTGTATGGAGAGTTTGCTATTCTTAAGTTTTATTATGTAATTATAAACTTTATAATTAATATGGCTGAATAACAAAGATAATTGTATTGTATTTAAACCATATCTTAAAATAATTAAGAATTAATATTTAAATGATATATGCAAGTATTAATGGGTAATGTCTATAATGTTACTTTTACAAAATCATATACCTTTAAATAATTATAATATGATAGAATCATGTGATCATAGACTACCAATTAGATGACAAGTGATAAAGTATAAAATATGGAGAAAAAATCGAAATAATTTAATAAATATAAAATCTTTTTTTTTAAAAAAATAAGAAAATAGTAATAATAAATTAAGTTCTCAATAAATTACATATCTTGAAATTTAGAATGACCTTTTTTAAATATTGACACTTTATCCACATTTAAATGATGATAATATGTATATAGACATGAGTATCTTTATATGTTATTGGATAGGCAATAGTTGTTTACACCAGAATTAAATAACCTTCTATATTAAATAACCATTAAGCAATTAATGAAAAGCAATGCTTTATATGATCTTTATTTATTATTATGCTGACAGTCTATCAAAAACATGCATCATTTTCATTTAATCTTTAATTATTTCTTTGTAAAAATGATAAAATATTTATCCTACACACTAAAACTATATGAATATGCACAGCACTATTAATTACTTGCCTTTCACAGGTTAGAAATACAAATCCTCAGAAGGTTTCCTCAGCTGTGTGATTATACATTATTACATCACATATTTATGTCCATGGAGACTAAAGTATATTCAACACAAGTACATATAGCATTACAAAATATGCATATCCAGGTTAAAATATGAGTAATATTACACCACAAATTGATAAGAGTTCCCCTCTACTAAACAACAATATCACAATATGTGTAAAACTCATCACTGCAGAAATAATATAATTTGATAAATAATTTGTCATAAAAATTTCTAATGTATCTATAATTATAAAACATAATGGTAACTCACACTATCACAATACTTTTTACATTGTACTAAAAAAATACTTGATAACCTTTTAACAAAGTTTAGAAAATGGAATTTTTGGAAAGATCAATAAATGATAATATTTATATAAAAGAAATATATTTAAATATAATTCTAATAATAAATTTTACCAACAACCTCTTTCCAATGCAAATTTACTCACATACTGCATCCCTTTTAAAGTATAATTATAAAATGTAAATTGTAACTAACCCTACATCCCTGGTTGCTTCTGTTTTCTTATTATGAGAACAGTATTTTTATCAAGAACAAAGAAAACAGATAATTATAATAAAAAAATAAAAAAATATTCTAATAATAAGTTTTTCAAAGTCTTTAAACTACACAAAGACACGTTTATATATTTTCCACTTAAGCAACTATTTTAAAATGATGGTAAAATTGATTTAAATCCTTCAGTGCCATTTTTATGGAAATCTCAAAGAATAATTTAAGAATTTATCCTTTTTAGTAATTGAAATGATGTAAGCATTTTATCAATGTTAAAAAAACCATTAGTGCAATCATTTAAACCATAAATACAATTGAAGAAAGTTTTCTTTTAGATGATAATTAGCAGTTTTTGCTTGAAGTAAATTTTATGAAGATTGAAATTTTTCTTTAGGAAAATATTTTTAAGGCATCAAGCATTGGTGGTCGAGTGATCAGCACAACTGCCTTACAAGCAGTTGTCCCAGGTTTGCGGGTTCGCTTATTTATTTGAAAAAATGCCATTCAAACAAGATATCCAGTACATATATGTACAAACAATAAATGTTTCATAAATATTTGTTTTTATAATTTTAGTTTACAAATAATAAGAATATCAGCTTTCCTTGAATAGTTTAGCCAGTTTTTTTCCAATTTCAAAAAAAAAAAATCTAATTCTCTTTATCCGTGCATTTTTAATTCATTATGTTGCTCCAAATACATTATTATTCATTTTAACAGACTCAAAAGATGCATTTCCTCAAAAGTTAAATGATTTGTAAAAATTCTATTTCTCATGGGTCGTAGCATCAGCCGGGAAGCGAACCCGCTATCCCGGGACAACTGCTTGTAAAGCTGCTGTCGCTGATCTCTCGACCACCAATGCTTGACAAAATTCTACTTCTTCATGTTAAAAACAATCATAAGCAAATACTGCTAATTTAATATCACAAAAGTTAAACTTTATTCAGCAAATAAATAACAAGAAAAAGAGAGAGTTTCCTCTTGTCAGATCTATTTATAAGTTTCTACCACGTAACTGATTTCATCATCATCCTCACTCAAATTTATAAACTTTTTTACTATTTATGCCAAAATTTCTTATGGTTTCTATGGATACAATATGTCTTCAGATGACAATAAAATCTTTAAAAAAGTCTAGCATCCATCATAATAAAAAATTATTTTAAAATTACTAATAACACTTTAAAAGCATATTTAAATACTATATTGCCTATTAAAATAAAAAATATATACAGATTATAATATTAAAACATATTTAAATTACAAATATTACAATATGTCATTTTATTCGGCTTATTATTCACATAATAATTGATATTCCATTTTAAAATTAAAATATCTTATTTTAAATAACTTATTTACATGTTTAAATTGTTTTTTTTATTGGCCTTTTTAAATGTGTTTATTTATATTTTAATTTAATAGTCTATTTTGTAGCTCAATTTTGAAATTGATACAAAATGTTAGCACAATTGTAAAAAATTGATACACAATCTCAAAAACTATAAGATATAAAATGACATCTTGGAATCATACAACCTAAATAGTACTTTTATAGTTATAATAAGGCCAATAAAAATTGTAAGTTAACTGTATTATTGGATTTTAGAAAAATTAAACTTTCATTATAGCATATACTGGCCAACTATTCACCAAACACCACTAATTTAAAACCTATTATTAGACAGACAAAATTACAAATATTTTTTTGATTTATAGTTTAATTAATGCTACTTAAAAATTTTGTGCTGATATAATTATAAGCATATGCCTCAATACTACTGTTATTATTAAATTAAATATATATAAAACAGGCAAAACTCACTATATATATTGCGACACACCGCTAGCTAGAGTAATCAGTGGATGCCAGAAGGCTTGTGCATAAAATCCCCATCTAGTGCCTACTCATCCAATATCCCCAGACTATACACAAGCATAAGAGGAGGTGGTCATGTGATGTGTATTGGCTTAAATATATATATATAGTTACAAAACATTTTTGAATATATACAAACTATAGATAAACAAAGGAGTAAATCACCTTCCAGGCTATTAATTAAAAGAAGTTTAAATGTTGAACAAAGGACTAAGAAAACAATAAATCCATCTATTATATTCCTGGAGTCCTGATGTTTGTAAGCCTACCTTTGTCAATATTGTCAATAATTCAGAGTGAAAATAATTTATCAGTGAAATTGAATATGACACTTAAGATTTATAAACTCATAAACAATTACACAAGGCTGGAGATAACATCTTTCTTTTAACAAATTAATTGTAATAATTAAATAAGATTGCAACTTTAAATATAAATATAGCTCAGTGTATAGGTAAACAAAGGGAGTAAATCAACCTCATTGAAGGCTATGAACAAATTGAACCTGGGGGAGGGTGATTTAATCCCTTTGTTTATATATGCATTGAGCTAAGTTCAATTTAAACTTTACATATTAAATCTTATTTAAAGTCTATGGATAGTAATGTTTACTTAAAATTGTTAGCATAGTTTGAGTTTATCGTAAAGAGGAATTGGTTTATTATTGAAAAGAAAATCACAAATCAAAAAAAAAAAAGCTTTAGAACTTGGATTTTCAGATAAATGATGGTTTACATGGGTTGTTTTTACCAATGTGTAATCCTTTAAAAACGTCTTGCAATTATTTTATAAGTTATTACAATTTTACTATACCTAAACCATAATTTGATAAGGAATGTAATTAAAATCAAAAGCATTAATTTCCAATACAACAAAATTGCTTATGAAATTTAGTTAAATAAAAAATATGAAAAAAGGGATTTTTAAATTAAAAAAAAAAAATGCATTAAACTGCAAAAAAAAATGTTTTTCTACCTTTCACAAATAAAAACTTGGGTGATCATGTTTAGAAATTAACAAATACAATTCTCAAATTAATCTATTAAATAAACTTGCAATTAATAAATCTTTTCTTGCTTAATGCCAACCAATTTATTAGATGTATGGTATTGAAAATTTTTGGAAATCGAACTTATGAATTTTTAAATATGATCACTATATTCTTTTATTTTGAATGGTGAAGAAAATTTATTTTATTATTTTTTAATTCATTTGCTGAAATAAAAATGTTTACTTTTAATTTAGATAATTGCAAAAATTAAGACAGAAAAACATTAGATGCGATTTTATATCATTAGAGTACCATAAAAGAGAATTCCATATAGAATTAACATTTTTCATTAACTTTTTTACTAAAATTGAAAATTCTAAAAAAAAATGTTGTCATTGGAAGACATATGTGCAAATGTACAAGTAGATGAGAAAAGAGTGAAAATTGAGTTACAAGATTTTATGGAAACAGTTAAGTGTTGATAGCCTAGTGCCTTCCGAGCGCAGCTGGCCCAGCTTCGCTTCCCGGTCAATGCATTTGACATATGAAAAAAAAAGATTTAATGGAAACAGACAAAAAACATTTTGAATTAAATAAAAGTATTGTTGTTTTTTTTTTTTTAAAAAAATTAAGTCCAAAACAAATGAAACACTTTAAAATTAATTATGATGCAATTTTCATTAAGAATCTCACATCAACTCAAATATTATCTGGTAAATCAGAAATGCATTAGTATTTTACTTAAAGCAAAATTTATTAGCTGTTAAATGATATGATTTTGTGGAAACTTGGAATATTATTACTCTATAGATTAAATAATGTAGATTATCAAGTCTGGAAATATTTCAAGCATAAAACCCATTTTTAATTTTTACTCAATAAAAACATCCTTTCTTTGATAGGACATAAACTCTTCAATGCATAAATGATGATAATTATCTGAAAGTAAAACCAATTGAACATCAAATAATAAGGAAGATAAGCTAGAATAATTATATAGAGATTTAAATTAAACTCTTTTGGATTTCATATTAAACTTAACATCAAAAAAGGGTTTATCTGAATTATGAAACTCTCTGGATTAGATTTAATTTTAATATCACAGATCAATGAAATAATAATAATGAAAGCAGAGATCTAATGATATAAAAATGTTATTCATACAAATCAAATCAGTAAATCTGATTGTTCAAAGTCAGAAGGGAAGGTAGTTATAAAATGGAGGTCAATTTGAGAGAATTAGACCTCCAGATTAAGTTATTATGTCATTTTAAGAACAATAATTTACAATCTGGAATTTCTCTGACAGTAGTGTATATTGTCTATTTTCAGAACACAATTATCATCACAACTTTCATGAGGTGATCTAATGTGATGGATGTATTAGCTTTTATTGGAAGAAATAATAACATTTCTTCAAAGCATTGGTTGTTACTTTCAAAAAGTATGCATTTGTAGTTTTGCTTGTACAATCACCAAAGTCTTTTAATTGTTGTAAATATATTATTAAAGTAAGTAGATGAAATAAATGTTTTAATGTTACCCATTATTTATATCTGATTTTTAAACAATTAATTAAATTATTAGAAACTTGCTAATGAAGGAATTGTAAATAAATGTAGCTTAGAATACCCCAACCTCAGACCGATTTCTGCTCCTGGCATCCTCAGTGAGGTGATAGGATATTCAATCATTAGATTAAAAATACCAGGACAAGCCCAGCACTTTATCTAATGTATAACTATTAAGTAGAAACTCTGAAAATTTCAGACATCCATATGTCCTCCAATCCAGCTATCTCACTTAAATAGCCATATGGGACTGAACTAAGTTCAGATAAACCATATATTAATAGCTTTAGCAATATAAAATTTCCAAAACCATCATAGCAAAAAATAAAATGATAAAAAAATCAAGTCAGATGTCATATGACCCAATTTAATAAAGCTTGTGTTTACAAATGTTATATACAGAGCTCGCAAAACAAACTATTAACAAAGCTTTGTAGAATACCCCCAACCTCAGACTGGTTTCTGCTACTGGCTATTTAAGTTAGATAGCTGGATTGGAAGGCATATGGATATCTGAAAATTTCAGTTTCTACTTAACAGTTATACATTAGATAAAAGGCTGGGATTATATTAGTGTTAGTTATTCCTATTATATCTGTAATCCAGGTATTTGCAATAACTTGGTCACCGCTGGATACAGCAACTGGTGCCATCATGATTACGAACCTCAATGGTCTAACACTCAGAAAATTGCCTAAGTCGTAATGCAATATCTGAATTTGATGTTAGTGAGGCAAGTGAGTGGCCCCTGTACTTCCAACAAATAGAGAAACTCCTGGTAATTAATAAAATAAGATATGACAAAATTAAAACTGCAACATTATTGTGCTATGTGGGGAGAAGTGTCATCCAAGTTGCAAATAGGCTTTGTGAACCTAAAACCCTGGAAGAATTAACATTCAATAAGATCAAAAATCATTTGGCCAAATATTTTAATCCTCATGAGTCTAGACACATCACCAGACTCCACTTCAGAAATTGCCGGCAAAGCAAGAATGAGCAAAACAAGATTATGATAGTGCCCTGGGTGAACTCACAAAAAACTGTGTCTATGACTCATACCTGGAGCAAGCTCTCCTTGAACAATTTTTATGTGGTATGAGCCATGACAATTTGAGACAGCAATTATTGGTAGATAAGGATATCAATTATAAAGAAGCTATCAAATGTGGTATAGCTCACAAACTTGTGTTAGAGCAAGCTAAAGAATTTTCAGCCATGAAAGTAACGAATGATTCTTATGAAATCCACAAAGTTGACAAAGTGGAATAACTGATATTAAGAAAAGTTGAATTAAGTGCTTTTGCTGTGGAAAACTAGGTCACATGACACATGAGTGCTTCTATAAGGATCAATGCTGTAAATACTGTAATAAAGTTGGCCATTTGGGGAAAATATGCTGAAATAAAAAATTTGACAATGATACAAGTAATAACAGTCAAGAGCGTTTTACTACAAAAGCTAAGCAAGAAGAAATTGAGATGATTAATGTGTCTGTGGACCAATCACAGAAATTAAAATTTTCGAAAAAACCTTATCGATGGAAATTGACAGCGGTAGTGGGGTGTCGTTACTTTCCATAAAAGATTGAAAAACTATCGTGGCAGATATGACACAGCTACCTAGATCTATGCATACCAAATTTAAAGCTCGGGACATCAATGGCAAGAGCATAAAAAGTAAAGCAATTTAGGCTCCAATTACTTCCAACAATGGGAAAAACTAAAATTGCCATTATATATAATTCATGCCCCAATAAATCCTCTTATTGGCCATGAATGGTTCAATCACTTTGGAATTAAATTATCGATGAGAAAAAATAATGATAGTGCAATGTTTATTGAAAAATGTAAAAATTGTCAATTGTATGCGAAAACACCTCCAGCCAAGGTCGAATACCTGAAAGAAGTCAAGAGATCAACCCTGCAGAAAAATCTAGATCATAGATTGCAGACCAAGCTTGTGGAAAGTAGGTTACTCGAAGAGTATGAAGTACCTGTTCCAAACTACAAATTTGTATCTAAATATGGGTTAGATTTTGGAATAAAGCTGAAATCATACACCACTTAACCAAGCAAGTGCTGTCCGTCTGAATGGTGGATGAAAGTATGTTACCCAAACAGACCATCCAGTTGCAGAAAGATGAAAACAGTCAACAAACACCGCAGCTGTTTCAGGAAAAAGACAACATCAAGTGGACGTTTGGGAAAAGCTGTAACAGCAATGCAGTCCCTAAGGAAAATACTACAAACCTGGAAAAAAAAATCCCCCCCTACCATCCTTATTATGTTTTAAGTTCAGAGAATAGGAAAAGTAAAACATGAATCTCTGAACTGGGAGGAGGTGTGCTAAATACACATATATTAAAATAAAAATCTGATCAAACGTGTATTTTTATTGAAACTGAAAAATATGGAAAACGTTTAAGTAAAATAAGTCTGTGCATGTATAAACGTAATGTCATAAAAATGCTATGAACTAATTAGGCAAA
The DNA here is from genome assembly GCA_028023455.1 of Epiperipatus broadwayi. NCBI lineage: Eukaryota > Metazoa > Onychophora > Udeonychophora > Euonychophora > Peripatidae > Epiperipatus > Epiperipatus broadwayi. The sequence goes on from JAQFVV010006233.1 coordinate 7,808,985, forward strand.
TTTATATTAAAAATCAGCAACTCTGATTAAACATCAAATAGCCTTATAGCAAATTTAATTCAATGCCATTGGAAAACACGTATTAAATTCCTGACAAGAATCATCTGAAAAAAGAAGCAAAATTAATTATAATGATAAAAACTCATATGATTAATTTGATTAAAAATGCAGATTGGAATGTAATAACATTATTACTACCACATGGTGCTGATGGATTCCAACCAATTAGATTAGTAAAACAAAAACGTGAACCGCGACCTTCACCAGAAGTGGGAAGAGAACATTATTAGCTACTTGTAGCCCACGAAGAATGGACATGTTTCTTCCACTGACAATTATTATCAGCCTTGCCAACTAGCCTCTCTGAGAACTATTCTCCAGACTCTTAACTAATTCTCGAGAAAGCAGTACCTCGTTGTAGAACCCACATAAATCAACTGCCTTGAACTCGTTGCATTTGTATGTGATAACTTCGAATGTTGAAGAGTTGGAACATTTGGAATAACTGTTTATAATTATAGGAGTATCAACTAATAAATTGCCATGCCACCTGGGATTGTAGTGGTGTTAGTTTTACCTATTAAATTTGCAATCCAGCTGTGCAATAACTTGGTCACCACTGGACACAGCAGGTTTCTAACCATTTTCCAGTCAAGCATGATATTATTAGTTTATTGAATTGATCTTTTTAGAATTGATGGCTGCTATATTTTTTTGGTTATATTAAGTTCTGTCAGATTTTTGCATACATGCAGGTGATGAGTATAGAAAATTAATACATGCAAGGCTTAATTATTTCTTTTCCAACAGTATATGGCTTTTTATTTTTCCTGATCTGAATTGCTATCAGATAATAAACCTTTAAAAAGGACTTATCTTTAACAGTCATTTTTCTTAAAGAAATTACTTGCTTTTGCATATTTGTGTGTATTCTTTGAGTAGATTCAAGTGGTTTCTTAACTAAATCTGGGTATTTTGACTGCAAGTTTCTTTCGAGTTTTGAAGGTTTCATGGTTCGTTAAACTCTCAGAATAAAGCAGCCATGGATCCAGCTGACTACCAGGTTCTTTAATAAATCCAAATTTCAAGTAATTCAAATCATATTTTAGTGATACTTTGAGTTTTTTCTTCTCTCTGCCTCCAGTTCAAATGTTCTTCCCAATATGTCCTGATGAAAACTAGGGATGATCTGATTCAATGATCAGCTCATGGTTAAGTGAACATATTACTAATGTTACTATTATCATTAGTTACATTACGTTTTGTATTACTAAAGAAATGCAAAATATTCCTTTGCCCCCCCTCCCCTCATTATGGGTTTATTTCTTTCGAATCTAAAACTAAATGAATGATAGTTATCAAAGTCAAATTATTTGATACCATTAAATATAACAGTTAAAGAAAACACTGTTAAAGTTATATTTAACTAAAAAGAGCATCTGAGTAATAAACAAATACAATAAAACAATCGGATGAGAATCTGTATTTGCAGAACAGGATGATTGTTGTAGTTGTCACAACAATACTGAAACTGCTTCAGCATTATTGTCTCTCTTCCCCCTCCCCCCTCTCTAGTACATTTCATGAATTTAGTGCAATATGAAGGTGAAAATTGTCATTTCAAAATATAAGAATTTCTTTGAATACTATATTTGTTTTATTATTAATAAAACATAAAAAATGCAAATAATGTCCAGATTTTTCCGTGGACTACCAAAATACTCTTGCAAGTCACTAGTAAGTAGTTCCGGGACCACTGGTTAGGGACTGCTATCAGAGACAGCAATTATTGAAAATACTAAACTATAAATGCTTTCTGCATTCAAAGGTGTACACATTTAAATGCAATCTCTTGATATCATATACATATTTAATCACTATCATATCTATTTATGGTTTAAGGAAAGAGAGCTACCAACCTTTCACAATTCATCAAATATATTAGATTATTCCACCAATTAGTCAGATGATATAAACTAATAATCTTCAATAGATGTAATTGTATAAATATTTTAATATGTAAAAATATTTGTTGTATTTTTCAGAATATAAATATTATCCTCAGATGTCATAGACAATTAATGAAAAATATAACAATTTTTCTGCATATTAAAATATTTATACAATTACATCTGTTGAAAATTATTAGTTTATATTATCTGATTAATTAATGGAAGTCTATTATTTATAAGTGTGAAAGTTTGTTAGCTTTTTTTTCTTTAAACCATAAATAAATACTATAATGCATAAGTTTATATATGGAATCAAGAGATTCTCTTTAAAAGCATATATTTTTGGAAGCAGAGTTTATTATTTTCATCATTTACTTCCTACGCTATCTAACAGTAATATTAATGATCTAAAAAATACAACAAATATTTTCTTCTGACATCCATTGATTACTCTGGTTTGCACTGAGTGGCACTACTGTATAGAGAGTTTTGCCTATTTTATAAATTACCAAAAATTCCCCAAAATATATATATAAACATATAACAAAAATGTTGTGAGTTACAATTTAAAAATATAGCAAAATTGTCAGTAAATTTTTAATAAGCCTTCCTATAGGTTTAATCAAGTTCTTACCTTTAATAATTCCATTCATTATTATACAGTCCCTAGATGAAACGTATTGACTAAAACTAAATAAGGAAAAATCATACCATCCTTTGGAAGCAATGAATACTGAAGAAGATATATAAATTTTATATTACGACATGAACAATTATAAACTTAGTAACAAATATTTTATCAGGTTTCAAAACATCTGGATATGCTAACTAGGCACATCAACAAGACCTATATATCAAAAAACATTCTGGTTTACAAAAAGTGTAACTGAAAAAATGGTCAGCATTATGCATTATCTCCAAAATATCAAATGCCAGAATAAAGACAAAGTTGTTATTATACATGACTTTAATTAATATATCACCCAAAATCCACATCATGGAATTGAGAAAACAAAGGCAAAATAGGATGATGGCATGAACTCAAATAAGCACGTATACATGAGGGCAACAAAGTGTTAAAACTTTGTCTCTAGTCATGAAATATGAAGATGAACCATCAGAAGATAGGGCTTTGACTAGAGAGAGAAAAACACTACCAGCTCTTAAAATAATAACAAATAAGTGTAGTAAAAAATATAGCTAAATATTTAAAATTATGGCAAAATAATTCAATAATAAAAATATTCACCAGCTTCATTAACTCTGTCAAGCATTTATGCACATTCAGAATTACTCCAAAAAGGGAGAGAGATAATACACTCTAAAATATTTGGTACACTATTAATCTTCTGAGAACTTAACATGCATATACATGTTAAGCTTATACACACTATCATTCAGAAAAACATAAATGAATATAATGCATATAAAATAAAAAGCAAATTAAATATTTTCTACCCATTTAAAAAATTACTGAGTCCTTAAATCTTGATGTTCATACTAATTCTTCGATACACTAAAGTTTACAGAATATCCAGATGACATTATAAAATTAAACAATAACAGCGATTTAAAATATGAGATAGACAGAAATTTGAAGTTACTAACACAAAGAAAAATATAGCCATTCTAAATAGATTAATGTATTACTAAATAAGTAAACGATAAATATTATAAACATTGCATAACTTTATAATAGTATGTGGAATAACAACACAATGAGCATTATAAATTTTAAGTAATATGTTGGATAAATGAAACTAATATTTCTTTTGGAGAGCACAGTTTATAATTTTCTGACACAAGTAAATGAAGCCAATAAATATCAATGACCACTACCTCTTATGCTTGTGTATAACTGTTGTTAAAACAGGCAAAACTCACTATATATATTGCCACACACAACAAGCTAGAGTAGTCAATGGATGGCAGAAGGCTTGTGCATAAAATCCCCATCTAGTGCCTACTCATCCAATATCCCCAGACTAGTTTCTGGATTATGGCCTTCATTAGTGAGAAGCCTTGGATCTGAGAGCACTGCATCTAGATCTTAGGAACTAATGCAACCGTCCAGAAACCACCTTTTATCTCCATTTAACTACAAAACTGTGAGTCTTAAACTGAAAACACCTTAATGTTTTCAATCCAAGACTATATAAGCTAATGAGCTTATATAGTCATATGGATCCGAACCCAGTTCAGTACCCATATATTTTGGTGTCTTTGCCTGTTTTAACAACAGTTATACACAAGCATAAGAGGTGATGGTCATGTGATATTTATTGGCTTAAAACCAATCCTGCCTAATAGGATAGTGGTGGCTATGGTTATTAAAGAACCAAAGACACCAAAATGTATGGGTACTGAACTGGGTTCAGACCATATGACTATATAAGCTAATGGGCTTGGATTGAAAACATTAAGGTGTTTTCAGTTTAAGACTCATAGTTTTGTAGTTAAATGGAGATAAAAGATGGTTGCTGGAGAGTTGCATTAGATCCTAAGATCTAGGTACAGTACTCTCAGACCCAAGGCTTCTCACTGACGAAGGCCATAAGCCAGAAACTAGTCTGGAGATATTGGATGAGTAGGCACTAGATGGGGATTTTTTGCACAAGCTTTCTGGCAACCATTGATTACTCTAGCTTGTTGTGTGTGGCAATATATATATAGTGAGTTTTGCCTGTTTTAACAATTAAATGAAGAGTAAATATTTTAAATAGAGCATGATGAGAAGCTTCAAAAATCAATATTTCTAAAGAGCACATAAATCATAGTAACGAATTAAAATAAACTTTGAAGAGCAAAGATACTTGATAAACTTGGAGCAAACATATTTAAAAAAATACTTCATTCTTTTTGAATAATGCAAATGCAATAATATTTTTTATAAAACTTGAATTCAAGAAATATGTTGTCAAATATCATAGAAAAAATATAGTGGTAATAAATAATATAATATAAAGAGCGTAGCAATAGCTCAAGGAAGCTATTAATTGATAAGTGTTGTAAGAGAAAATATTTATAATCTCTATCCAAAATACTCTTATCCTCAGACCAATTGTTTTCGAGCTTATGGCTCACCTCAGCGAGTAACTAGAATCTTCTCTTACTTATTAATTAAGAGCTTGTTTGAGCTATTGGTATGCTCTCTGTATTATATTTTTGTAAATACAAGCTTATAAAAGCAATGTCACGTTATGTATATGACTTGCTTTATTGATAATTGTAATAAATAAATATGTCTTTATTAATAGCATGAAACGAAATTCCAATTATACTTCCATTTTAAAACATACTTTCACTTCAAATTAACAGATATTTTTGCTATAACATTCAGCAATGAAAACTTCATCAATAGAAAAATGCATAAATAATATCTTTTCATTTAATAATATATATATTTTTAGCAGATATATATCAAATCTAGCACTTAAAAAATAAAGTAAACAAATGTCTCCTTTCCTTAAAATAATTCTAATGCAATTGCACATGTAAAAATGAGTAGTTATAAAAGAAGTAGATGAGTAACTTGTTAATTACTGTCACTAAACATTTATAAGTTAGTAATTTAACATTTCTGAATTCTTTTATCATTATCCAGGTCTTGCTATTCTGGATAAAAGTTCAAATTCAATAATAAAACACCCTGGGACATGCTAGTGATATTTAGTATTCAAATAAGCAGTTTTTTAAAAAATTCTTTTAAAAGTAACAGATAAGTTATCTTCAGAATTAATAAAAAATAGTTTAAACATTCTAGTAATTAATTTAACACTTATCCTTTTCAAAATAAAGTTTGAATATAATAAAACAAATAAATTTGAATTAATAAAAATTCTTATGATGCCTACAAATGTTTTAATACAATGGAGCAATATGCCACTTCCTGCAATGTACACATGAGTTGAAAAGCAATTTTCCATAGTGAGAATGAGATAATTTGAAGCATTGAAAGTCTAGGTTAAAAGAACTGAATAGACAAATATTTTTACCAGTGCATATTTCACTTAAAACTAATGAAGTATTTTTTAAATAATTAAAGAATTTCATGCATGCACCCACACATACTAATATTTAATTCTTTATCTAGGAATGATAATTGGTAATAGTATCATCATCAACGACCGTACGGTTCGATTGATGGCGCTCTTGCTAACGAAAAATAACGTTACTTGGTCGTGACCGTTCAAGAACTAATTGACCTTTTCTTGTTTTTTTTTTTAATCGTCCAAAAGATGCATTACTTGATGAATAAACTAATTAGACTGAATGACAAGAAAAAAAACTTTATTTACGACCTTTTTTACATTAATTTAATATACGTATGTTATTCTTCTAATAGTAAATTAAGCGTTTAAACAAAATTAAAATACAAAAGCAAATCAATACATTAACAAACTAATGTCTCGCGAAGATATCGCGATTGCCGTGACTGTTTAAGAAGTCACGCTTATAACAAAACTTTCCCTATGTTTAAACCATTACAATGTCTTCACAACCACTGAGACGGTTTGCAAATTTTTTGGACATGATAGTACATCATTTAAATGTAATATAATATTTTATTAAATGACATTTCAAATGTCATGTTGACTTCAAATCTACACACCCTCAAATTATACGATAGCACAGACTCAATAGCGATCATTTGTAGGGTTAGAGCAGTATTCTTTGTAAGTAGTGTGAATTGCAAGATATTTTAGCATAACACACTACAATTGAAATGATGTTGATACTCTTGGTTTAAAGATAAAAAAAAATTCTTAATTAACGAAACATTCTAAAATAAAAATTACATTATAATACTATTAATAACTGAAACACAGGCTTATTATATACCTGTGTCTATATATATGTAATATAGGGTATATGAGCACAGACTTTCACACAACCCACCACTCTCCACTCTTATCTAATAACACTGACACACCTAAACACATATATGCTGAAAAGATAAATAATCACCAATATACGTATTTCATGCTAAACCAGCAATCATCAGTTGGTCCAGACTATCATCTTTACACACATATATACTATAAGTGTTCAGATATATATTAAGATAGACAATCCTCATAGTTTAATGGACAGACTTCAACTGTCCATCCAATTGAAAATCTGATGATGGAATGCTCAAAGGCCACCCCGAGGTCGAGATTCTTGTCACACCCATGTTGACCAAAGGTCAATCTGAACCCCACATGTACAGAACATAATCCATTTAATACATATGCAAGGATGAGCAAACATCTCTATAATGTAATAACTGAAACACAGGCTTATTATATACCTGTGTCTATACATATGTAATATAGGGTATATGAGCACAGACTTTCACACAACGCTCCACTCTATCTGATAACACTGATACACCTAAACACATATATGCTGAAGAGATAAATAATCACCAATAAATGTATTTCATGCTAAACCAGCAATCATCAGTTGGTCCATACTATCATTTTACACACATATATACTATAAGTGTTCAGATATATATTAAGATAGACAATCCTCATAGTTTAATGGACAGGCTTCAATCTACTCCAACTCTTCAACCGTCCATCCAATTGAAAATCTGATGATGGAATTGGTTTATTTAACCGTCGAGGTTAAACAATAATTTATCTCCAACCTTTAATGAACTGGCACCTAAACAAATTAATGTTCGCTCTACTTCACAATTAATTAATACTACTAGCAGATAGTTCCTGCATAATCTTTCAAGTTAATAATTCCATATACATATATATTATGTCACACGAGCACGTAAGTATTAGCAACAACAAATACTCCAACAATTATTATTGTTGTTTATTCTAATAATTTAACAATCGATCTCTAGCAAAATAATTATTTGACATAAATGTGTCCATTGTAGTATCTCATATCAGGTTTTATTTAGTATATTACACTTCTCCTCCCACTACACAGAACTAGGAGTAAACATGGAAGCATTTCTCTTTTCTCCTCTTTTTTAGCAGACATAGTCTTTTAAGAGTTTGGGAGACTGTTTCTTTCTCTGAGGTCTTGGTGATCTTTCTTTAATGTTGTCGGTTGCTACTTCCCTTGGCATATCTTCCCGAGTATCTGTTTGTGGTTTATCTATCTCTGATTTTGTCTCTGCCAGTTCGATGATTTTATTTCCACTGGGTTTATTGTTCTCCCAGCTTGGAGAACTGCGATGGTGTATGTGGTTTATGTGTCGCTTGTATACTTCATTATCCTCTGTTCTCACCACTGCTATAAATTTGGATGTTAAGTTGATGATTTCTCCCTTTATCCATGTTTTATGTAGACTATCTCTGATCCATACTTTTTCTCCCGCTATGAATGTTTTTTCTGTTTTGACCTGCACGTACATGTTTTTTGGTAGTAACAGTGTCAGTTCTGTCCTTAACCTTCATTTTAATAATAGTTCAGCTGGGGACTTTCCACTCATTGCTGTTGGTGTGGAGTGTTGATGCAATAATATGTGGTGCAGTGTTTCCAGCATTTTTGTTGATGTTTCTTTTTTCAGTGCATGTTTAAGTTGATTTACTGCATTTTCAGCCAATCCATTGGTCTCAGGATGGTATGGGATGAGTACATATGTTTAATGCCCCTGGTTTCTAAGTATTCTTCAATCTTTGGTGACGCAAATCCAGAACCATTATCTGTAATGAGAGTCTCTGGATAGCCCTGTGTTGTGAATATTTCATTTAGATGATGAATGACTTCTTCTGGACCAGTGTTTTTCATGATTCAGTATTCTACCCAGTGTGAATAGGCATCTACTAATATCAAGAAGGTATATCCCATAAATGGACCTGCATGGTCCATGTGGACACATTCCTATGCATTTTTAGCTGTTGGCCATGAATTATATTCTTTTATTGTTGATCGGGCATTTGATTGACATGCTGTGCATGTTTTTGTGAATGACTCAATGTTCTCATTTATCTTAGGCCACCAAACATAGCTTCTGGCGAGTGCTTTTGCCCGAACAACTCCTGGATGTCCATTGTGCAGCATTTTGAGCACCTGATTCCAGCCCTGCGAGGATATTATGACTCTATCTCCATTTAGTAGGCACCTTTTGCAGACTGATAAACTTGAACGAGCATTCCAGAAAGACAGTGGCAAGTTCTTTGGTCATTTGCTAGGCCAACCTTTACTAATCCATTTTTTTAGCAATTGATATCCTGGATCATTATCTGTCCACTCTGCTACTTTTTTACTATTTATCCATAAATTCCAGTTATCTATGTAGTTGATTTCCACATTGACTTTTTTAATTTCAGTTGTCTCTGGCATCAGTGAGAGTGCATCTGCATGTTATATCAAACTGCCCCCTTTATAGTTTAGATCGTAGTCATAAGCTGAAAGTAGTGTTATCCAGCACAGCATACATAGGCTGAGATGATCTGGGATTGGTTTTATCTTTTCCAATATTCCCAATAGTGGTTTGTGGTCAGTTATAACTGTAAATTGTTGGCCATACACATATTGATGAAATTTTTTAATTCCAAAAACTTTGGCCACAGCTTCCTTGTCAAGTTGACTGTAGTTTTTTTCTGCATTGTTTAAGGTTCATGATGCATATGCTATTGGTCTCTCTCCATTATGGGTGGGATGAGTCAACACTGCTCCGATTCTGTGGTCTGTACTATCTCCAGTTTACTGTCATAATGAATTAGCAACTTTTCTGATCTTAACAGGGATTTTGTTTTCAGAAATGCCTCCTCTTGATCTGTTGACCATTCCCAGTTTTGATTTTTCTTCAAGAGTGCTTTCCCTTTAAGGAAAGGTTCAAAGTAGTTAATCAGTCCTAGAAATGCCTGAAGTTGTTTTGCATTGTTTGCTCTGAGTGCATTCATTACTGCTCTAATTTTATCCGGTGCAGGGGCTTTCCCATCTTGTGACACTGTGTCCCAAAAACTTAAGTTTTCTGGTGTTCCATATACATTTGTCAGCATTTAGTGTGGCTCCAAAATCCTCAAGCCTCCTGCACACTTGTATAATTCTCTCTCTGAGTGTTTCATCGGGGTTAGCTGTAATGAGAATATCATCAAAATATGGAATTACCCCCAGTATACCATTGAGCAACCTATCAATTTTTGCTTGAAAAATATTTGGTGCTATGCTGATTCCAAATGGAAGATGGTTGTATCTGAATAATCCTAAGTGAGTTGTAATCGTTAGTATTTCCGAAGATTCCTTACATACTGGTATCGGGTGAAAAGCCGCCTGGGAGATCGAGTTTAGCGAAATGTGATGATTTTTGCAATAATGCTAAAATTTATCGTGCATTTGGAACAGGGTATGCACTTTTACAAAGATTTTTATTAACAGTTATTCTAGTTTCCACATATTCGTATTTTGCCATCTGGTTTATTAACTATAATAATTGGTGTGGCCCACTCAGAGTCTTCTGTTGAACTTATTATTCCTTTTCATTTAATGCTTCTTCTACTTTAGTTCTTTGTGCAAATTGCACTGTCCATGCTTTACATATGATTTGGGTTGAATGTTCCTTGAGTTCTAATTGCACTGGTGTTATTTTTAATTCACCTAGTTTTGGCTTAAATAGGTTTGGGAATTTATTTTGCATTTCATTTTCAATATTGATTTTTTTTGTTTATGGTAATCCTGAGTGGTCTAAACCAATTCTGGCCTATTAATGGATTTACTTGTTTATAGACTATGTATAGAGGTAATTTTCTTATTTTTGAGTTTAATTTAACTTTTACTTTTACCATTCCAACTATTTCCACCGTATTGCCGTTTATGTCTTTGGCGTTTACATTGGTTTTTTCCATCTTATGTGTAACATTTCTTTGCACAGTGAGAACTGCCCAATCAATAAGGGACATTAGGATAACTCAGGAGCCGCTGTCAATCTCAATTTTAACGTATTTCCCTTCGATGAGTATTGGCAGTTTGAATTCTGCTTCGTTACATTTTAAATTTTTAATGCCTGTATTAAGGTTTCTTTTGTCTGTATTTTCTGGTTTTTGTTTACGACAGACTTTCACTAGATGACCTTTTGATCTGCAATTTGTATGATACTCTCAATTTTTCTTACAATTTCGAGCGATATGTCCTGATTTGCCACAGCAGTAACAGTTTGTTTTATTATCATTTACTCCTTGCTGTTTTGACATTTCATTTCCCTGTTCAATGGTTTTATTAATTGATTGGTAAAAATTTACCGATGGTGTGGTATCCAGATATTCTTTAGCTTGGTTCATCACAAACTCCTGTGCAATTCCTCTTTTAATGACATCCTTGTAATTTAACTCCGAATCTGCTAGTAGTTGTTCATGGAATTTAGTGTCGTATATGCCCCATAATAACTGCTCCAACAGGGCCTCTCCTAAAAATTGTCCATAGACACAATTTTTTTGCTAGTTCCCTTAGCACTGTGTCAAATTCTTTAAAAGTTTCTGCCTTCATTTGCCGTCAATTTCTAAAATGCAGTTTAGCGACGTGGTTTGACGGAAGAGGGCAGAAGTGTGCTGTTAATTTTTGAACAATTTCATTGTATTGAAAAGTTTCAGGCTCTGCTGGATCACATAGATGGTTTGCGTTCTCAAGCACTTTCATTTTGGACAATCCTAGTAATGTGGCCACCTTTATGTGTTTTTCCTTGATATTGTTAACAAGGAAAAATTTTCCCACGTGTTTAACATATAGTGACTAGTTGGTAGGGTTCTCGATATCAAATTCACCTATTGACATTTGGAACATGGAGGCCATTGCTGATTATGTCTAATGTTTTCTTTTACAGGTTCTATCCTTGACTGCGTCAAATTGGTTTATTTAACCGTCGAGGTTAAACAATAATTTATCTCCAACCTTTAAACGTCCAACTGGCACCTAAACAAATTAATGTTTGCTCTACTTCATAATTAATTAATACTACTAGCAGATAGTTCCTGCGTAAGCTTTCAAGTCAATAATTTCGTATACATATATATTATGTCACGCAAGCACATATTAGCAACAACGAATACTCCAACAATTATTATTGTTGTTTGTTCTAATAAGTTAACAGTCGATCTCTAGCAAAATACTTATTTGACATAAATGTATCCATTGTTCTGGGTAGTATCTCATGTCAGGTTTTAATTAGTATATCACAGGAATGCTCAAAGGCCATCCTGAGGCCGAGATTCTTGTCACACCCATGTTGACCGAAGGTCAATCTGAACCCCACATATACAGGACATAATCCATTTAATACTTATGCAAGGATGGGCAGACATATCTATAATGTAATAACTGAAACACAGGTTAATTATATACCTGTCTATATATATATATATATATATATATATATATATATAAAGGGTATATGAGCACAGACTTTCACTCAACCCACCACTCTCCACTCTATCTAATAACACTGATACACCTAAACACATATATGCTGAAAAGATAAATAATCACCAATATACATATTTCATGCTAAACCAGCAATCATCAGTTGGTCCAGACTATCATCTTTACACACATATATACTATAAGTGCTCAGATATATATTAAGATAGACATTCCTCATAGTTTAATGAACAGGCTTCAATCTAATACACACTCCAACTCTTCAACTGTCCATCCTGTGTTTCATTTATTACATTATAGAGATGTTTGCCCATCCTTGCATATGTATTAAATGGATTATGTCCTGTACATGTGGGGTTCAGATTGACCTCTGGTCAACATGGGTGTGACAAGAATCTCAGCCTCAGGGTGGCCTTTGACCATTTCCATCATTAGATTTTCAATTGGATGGATGGTTGAAGAGTTGGAGTGTGGAGTAGATTGAAGCCTGTCCATTAAACTATGAGGATTGTCTATCTTAATATATATCTGAACACTTATAGTATATGTGTGTAAAGATGATAGTGTGGACCAACTGATGATTGCTGGTTTAGCATAAAATATGTATATTGGTGATTATTTATCTTTTCAGCATATATGTGTTTAGGTGTATCGGTGTTATTAGATAGATGTGTGAAAGTCTGTGTTCATATACCCTATATTACATATATATAGACTCAGGTATAAAATAAGTCTGTGTTTCAGTTATTACATTATAGAGATGTCTGCCCATCCTTGCATATGTATTAAATGGATTATGTCCTGTACATGTGGGGTTTAAATTGACCTTCGGTCAACATAGGTGTGACAAGAATCTCGATCTCAGTGTGGCCTTTGTGCATTCCATCATCAGATTTTCAATTGGATGGATGGTTGAAGAGTTGGAATGTGGAGTAGATTGAAGCCTGTCCATTAAACTATGAGGATTGTCTATCTTAATATATATCTGAGCACTTATAGTATATATGTGTGTAAAGATGATAGTCTGGACCAACTGATGATTGCTGGTTTATCATGAAATACGTATATTGGTGATTATTTATCTTTTCAGCATATAGGTGTTTAGGTGTATCAGTGTTATTAGATAAAGTGGAGAGTGGAGGGTTGTGTGAAAGTCTGTGCTCATATACTCTATATTATAATACTATTATAAATCATCATTTATAACTGCAATTTTAACTAAACAGTAAATTAAATAGCACGTTTTATTTAGAACTACTTTAAATATTTAAGGCATTTTTTGAATTTCAAATATATTTTACAGTTCTTTTATAACATTTTAATTTAATAAAAGGATATAAGAGTTAAGCTGAGACTACTTTAACACTTTTATGGTTAAGCACTTATTTCATAATAGCAACTATGACATTGCTAATAAATTATATATGCACTTTAATTATTATTATTGCAATAACTTCTAAAACATGAAAATAATTTATAATTTTTTAAAAAAATATATCACAACACTTAAACCTGTAGTTCTGCATTAATAAATGAAGGTCATAATATATATATATATCATTAAAGATAATATTCCAATATATATATACACACACACACAAAATTAGTTAAACTACCATGTCCTAATTTCAAATTTTACTGATATAATAATATCATGTTGACTTTTTAAGTCATCATTATTAATTTTTTTATTTTAAGTTTATAGATTGATTACATTTATTGAGAAGTTTGCATGTCACAAGTCCTTGCTCCAAGTCATTTGATCACCTCTCTATTAATTCCTCTTCCTGTTGTCTCTGAATTTTGCCTCTGATGAAATGATTGTCCATATTACTTAATTTCATTAGTCATTTCCAGCTTTTCAAAAAAATTTTAATATCAAATTAATTTGTACATGTATCAGATTTTTTAACATGATAAATCTAATCTGTTTATGATCTATATATTTGCATTAATTATTTTAAGAATAGTATAAGTTTTAAGCAATTTTGTAATCTTGTTTTAAAATACTAAATTTAATCAATATATTTTTCTAACTTATATAAAGTTTTTTTTTTATAATTATTTCATTTTTTAAGGGTAGAATTTCTGTGCTGTAATATATATATATGTAAACTTATAAATAAATATTATAAAATACAGTAATTAAAAAAAATTCCCAAAATATAAATGTCACTTAGGAGTGTTTGTATCATTTATAAATGGATGTGTAAATGTGGGAGTGGATATATAGGTGAGTCGAGATGCACACTGGAGAAAAGAACAAAAGAGCACTTCTTGTTATTAAAAAGGATTCAAAATACAAAACAAAATTCTAAAGATAATGATAATTTATCAGCTTCTGCTTTTATGATCATAATAAATTATGTATATATGGTTTTGATTTTAATTATAATAATGTAAAAATATTGCAAACTGAAAGAAATAATAAAAGAAAAATTAAGGAAGCTATGTTAATATATAAATACAAGCAAGACTTAATCAATAGGCAGGCAGCAAATGTTAAGATCATGGAATTATGGGAAAGTTGACCTTCCAAACAAAGAGTATGAAGATAGTCAAAAACGCTCCTAAGTGATGTCTATATTTTATGTTCCTTTTAAAATTTTTAATTAATTTTCTAATATTTATTTACAAGTTTATGTACATTATTTTGAAGAAACACAGACATCAATTTGTAATATTATATAAATACATACACTCACACATATATCTTTTATAATTGCATATAGCAATCTCCAAGCTCTGAGTTTATAAATTCTAATAATAATGATACACTTAAAAGCAAGACTACATCAGCAGTGTAAATAGTATAAGGATTTAAATTTAGATCTAATCAAGTCAAGTTAATTTTTAATAATGAAATATTCATGCTAAATAAACAGATCATATCCTTATATTTCAAAATCAAGACTGTGGCACTTAATTCAAGTTATTACCATCTCAGATGTCCCATATATATATATATATATATATATATATATATATCAGCTATCATATAGTACTTTCTAGAATAAATTGCATAATTTATTAGTATAAGAATGGAGGTAATATAAGATCTTAAAATTAATTTGTGTTAAATGCAAATATGTATTACCTATGGTGAAGCTATCAACCACATATCAAATAGGCATGTGGTAATTAGTAATTTTCACTTTTTTCATAAAATATTAAAAATAATATGTAAAAAAACATGAATATATATTGTAACTGGTTGGGTTACATGGTACAGCCATAATAATATAGTGTGTGTGCATATAAATATATAAAGTAAAGGAAAAGTAGAAATAAACACAGACATACATTTTTGTAGATATTTTTCTACATTTCCTAAAATAAAATATTAATAAGTAAAGGGTTAAATAATAACTCTGATTTAAAATAAAAATTGTTTTATAAATTAAACCTTTAAAAGGTCTGATAAATGTTATTTGTATTCCTGATTTTGAAATTTAAAAGCATGTTTTTTTTTTTTGATAATTTAAAAAAATGTCTATTTTTAAAATCTTTAATTAATTTGTAAATTTTTATTGTCTAAGTGAAAATATATGTTTTCAAATGGATTAGAGAAATAAAAATAAAATTCTGTTTTCGATCAAGGTGTTATTATCACCTTAGATGATTTTATAAAAGGGCTGATAACAAAATTAGCTCCAGTCTGGGTAATGATTTTTGAAGAGAACAGTCAGGATAATAATTTTTGTAAGAACGTTCAGTTGAAAAGTTGGTTCAATATTTTGTTACAACTTGATGAAGCACAGTTGGTTTTAGCTGACCATAGAATTTGGAGAATAGCTACCATAAAATGATGTAGCTGAAGGCAAGATAGTAGACTGTTTTCCTTAGCAGGAGTTTAAATTTACATGGAGAAAAATGACCCACTTCTTTGTGCTGAAATTCATAGCCTTAAACATGGAAAGGACAGTTGCTTGCTTGAAATCTATTAAACCAAGACAGCTGCTTGCCTGGAACAGTTCTACACAGACGGGAGACCAACTATGGACCAACATTGTACATGGATTATACTTTTTCTGATGATGATGATCCCTAAAACCAAACTTACCAGGGAACCCAAGCTTGCTGAGGAAGCAATTATATATAAATGCTGATGTATCTAAAGGCAGAGAAGAACAGATAAAAATATATATAGCAGTGGTAACAAAATTTTAAATAATTTCTTTAGTAAAATTACATTTTGAAAGTGATGTGTGAACATGGCTGTCTGGATGCAGTGTGTTCATGATGCTCCAAAGTATAGGTTCGGCACTGTCTAGACCTAGATGTTGAGCTCCCAGAGTAGTCCAGCAATGAATATATATACAGGCCTCATGAATAGGCCTTGGTCTCATGAATAGACCTCATTTATACCCCTAAGTTTCACAGAGATGAGCAGGGTTGGCTCAATGTCTTTTTTTCTGGATATTACTCTTTGATGATGATCTGTCTAGGTACTTAGAAGGGGCAGTGCTTAAAAATGAGGTATTTTCTCACAATGTCATAGAGTTTTGTGTGCTGATAGTCTGGTTTGGCTGTCTGCTTATCATGGCATGGGGAGCTACAGTTCACGTATTCACTTTTGCTATCTTACCTTGTCTACTTCTTCAGCATTAACTCACCAAGCAGAAAGACATCTCAAAATCGTTTATTAAAGAAGAAAAAACTGTTTAAAGTTATATTTATAATTTAGAAAAAAGAAAAAAAGTACAAACAAAGTTATAATTAATAGTCAAGAAAAAGATTTCTGAAAATCTTTTAGACTAGGAAAAAAAAAGACATTAAAAGGATATATACTTTTAATATTGAATTGATAAAAAAAAATATGACATTATTGTAGCAAGCTAAAATAGATAGAAGTCAGTGTGCGTGTATACACGCACACTCAAATATGTAAATTTTTAATATTTTTTTTGATTAAATGTCAATTCATTTTTTTTAGTATGTATATTATAAATCACGCATCTGTGCACATATATATGTAAACCATAGTAATAACATGAATTGTAACTTGTAATTTTGTAAATTAATGTAACAATTTAAATTTTGAATAATGATTATGTAAATCACAAATGTAATAATTATTTTATGTTTAATTGAAATGTCTTCATCATATATTATAAAACACATGTCTGTGTACCGATATATGTATGCGTTTATAGATACCCATTAAGAAATAATGCAGTTAATGTAATAATTTGAATTTTGTAGTAATCTTGTAAATTACTGAGTGATAACTTTATTATTGTGTATCATTCAAAATCAGAACCCTTAACCTATAAGACCTTAAATAGAATTTTTTTATTGTTATTAATAAACTTATTTAATTGTTAAAAAGTGTTTCCATCATCTCTTGGTCACGTACAGTAATAGAGCTTATGTTCTCTGAGCGAGATTCATGCACGGGATGAATATATAAATGCGGATGTGTATATTAGTGCTTTTGGGGCATCCAGTGATGATCAATCATTATCATTCTGGTTGGCACAAAGGAGAATACTCTTTAAAGCCGATGCACTATTATCTTTTATTTTACTTTAGTCTTATTAAAATTTAAATTTATAGTTGGCCGATACAAGTGGCCTGAGCATTGATGATGATCAGCATGTTTTAATGTCCCAGCATTGCTGTTTAGATTTTCTGCTTATGTATTCTAATGGATGGGTACTAAGCTGGTGCCACCAAATTATGTTTAAATAATTGCACAGTAGTTAGCCTGGTCTGAAGAAGACCCATTTCCGATCCAGTCACAAGGATGACTATTGATTTTATTCTGATATATTGTACTGATTTGTTTATTCCCATCAATGATGATGATGGATGATTATTTCTCTCGAGTATTTACTTGTACTTATTTTTTTAAATTATAACGCTGGTGGATTTGTAGTTGCTCTTCTGAGTTAGCTGGCTGATCTCTCAATGATCTCACACAGAGATTCTCTTAATCTCATGCTTTTATAAATATGTCTTATTTATATATATTTTATAAATTATATTTCATTTATTAAATTGACTGAGAGTAATGATGATTTCCCATCACCCAGTTCAATCCATTTTCCTTCCACTCCTACCCCCCCACCGCGTTAAATATATAATTTAGAAAATACATCTGAAAATAGTATATTTAATCAGAAAACAACTATTAAAAAACAAGTAGTTTCAATAAGTGTGAACAATTCAAACCGTTGGTGAAAAAATTTGTTAGTGGCAAATTGTTGTTATGAGGATAAAGCAAAACACATGAAAATTATATAATGTGTTTGAAAATCTGAAATTAGTGTATTTAATAAATAAACAATAATTAAAAAAACAAATATTTTCAATAAGTATCATGATTGCAAACATTTCAGAAGTAATTAATTAGCATTTATGTCAAAGCTAATTTAATTTGTTACATATTATTTCAATTCATCACAATTATTGATATTTCTGTTTCAAACATTATTTGTTTGCTAAAACAATATTTTCAGACTTGTATTTTAAATAAATTATACAATTTTTATGATTTCAAACATATTATATTATCATATTTTTGATATTTTACTAAAATATAAAGCTCATCTATTACTTTTTCTTTTTAATATATACCTTTTCTTTTTATCTACTTTGTTATGAGGATGGTGGCTAATTGAATGCATATTCACTGAGCAAATGTATATGTTATTATCATAAATAAATCATGAATCTTGTAACTATTCCCCAAATTTTCACAAAATATTACTCAGTAAACAAGTTTACTTATATTTTACGGATTTTGAAAGAGAAAACAATCTAATTTTACAAATAAACATTGTATTGAACATCTAAAATAGCATGTCATCCATAGGCTCAGTTAGCACAATGACAATCTTCTAAACATAGATTAATTTAGATTCTTTACCCTTTAGGTAATTATATCTAAAACAAATATTGAAAGCTTAGCAAAATCGAATATAAGCTAACATGCTGAAAAAAAAAATTGCTTGTGAGAAAAAAAAATTCTAACTTTATAATGTATATGACAAAATGTCAAGCCTACATTATGAACATATCAGGCAAATAAATATGAGGATGTACTTTACAGAAGTATTTGGTGTCTATAAATGTCACAAACTGCTGCAAATAAGCAAACATAACCTTTTGTGCCTTTATTTTTTTAAATTTGACTTCCCTAATGTAGTTCCACTAAATAATAATCATTGGCAGAAATAATGTAAAAATAACGTTAGCATTTCTTTTTTCTTTTAAAAAAAAAAAAGAATTCTTTGAATCATTTTAAAATACATATCTTTTTATATTTATTTATAACTCCTCATTACACCAAGACATTAAACCGAATTAAAATAAAATATATAAAAAAATTGCATTTTCTACTGATAATATTTCCGGAGGTATATATTTTATCAGACACTTCTTTTCTTGTAATATTACTGAACAAATATGATTTCCTATTAAAATATTGTTTTACTTCTTAATGAATTTTGAATAATTAAGTTCTTAAAGTAAGTTTTATATTTACTTGTTGTTGATTGATGTATATAGTTTATGATATGAATAATTTTGATTTTTGTAGCGATGCTTTACGAAAATGCCGGTGTCTTTAAATATATGCCTTTCCTCATTTACAGCTTAAAGACGCCATCGCTAATGCTATTGTTTTATGAAAAGTATAACTTTATTCTTACATTGTATTCAAATTATTTCTTAAGAAATTCGCGCCACGTATATTTCATAATAACTAACATTTATTTCTAAAAAAAAATATTTCAAACGATGTAAACGTGTTGGTGCTTTAAAATTTAAATCTTTTATTTGATCAAACGTTATTCTAAAATTAGATTTATGAATGTAACTTAATTAGGGAATAAGTAGTACAGCTTTGTTTAATTTAATGCATAATTATATGAAATAGGCAAGGGAAAAAATACATATACATGTATCCTATATATAAATATTCACCACCCCTATCTCCACCCTCTAGATTGAAGTCCATTGTGTTAAAAGCATCTGGTCAGATGACAGCCATTGTGAATTAATGGATCGATGTTGTGGAAAAGGTTTACATGACTTTTATTTATCTAAATAGTTAGTATTAGTCATTATTTTTGTTATCATTTAACTTAAATAACATTTATAATGTTTAAATAATGAAAAAGATTTGTAACTTGTGTTTGATAGTAAATAAAGATCGGATGTCAGATTTTTTTACGTTTCCCGGAAAAGTAAATATTTGAACTTGGCAAATAAATTTATTTTTCCTTTTCCAGTTATAATATTTTGTTTTTGTTTTAATGACCCATATTTGTAATATATATATGGAAGGCAGAATATTATTTAATTTATTTTAATTATATATATCCCTATGATTATTATTTATCAATCAGGTTGGTAATATTCTAGCAGTATTTTTTTTTTTTTCATTTTATTGGATAGAATATTTTCTAACTTTATTTTTTTTTTTTGTAACCTGCTTTTTAGTTACAATTCTTACTGCTCAATCAAATTCTCTGGACTATGGTCTGAAATGTAATTCTGTTATTGATTTTGATCACTTGTCTTTTACATTACTAACATAATCTCGTAATTAAATAAAAAAAGTAAGCAAATGAATATAGTCTTGTGAATTCATTTTGTGAAAAATCTGGTTTAATTATTGTTTTATGCAAGGGAACTGAAAATTGTTGTGATTTTATTATAGTTCAAAAAAACATATTTCTATCAGCTTAGCCTTAACTTTTATTATTTTTGTTTACTAAGATTAATTTCAATACTTTGGGTTAGTGCATGTAGATAAGAGAACTTCTTATGAACTCTTAATTAATAACGCATTTGATTATTATTGTTTTGGGATGCTAAAATAAATTACATTTAAATGATAGCAAGCAATAGAAAATATTAACCATGTTGGTCAAAACAATGACAAACTTATTCATGCTGATCAAATGTTATCACATGGATATATTATTTTATTACTTAGCCTTTAAGCAAAGAACTTAAAATAAATACATACTAGAAAGCAGAATGATTGCAAATTAGCCCCACATCACTTCTTAATGCTACCTGTTTTTTATTTGTGAATTACTAAAAATTAGGTTTTTTAATTTTCGATCATTTATTTTACATATATGATCAGAAAACTCTAACTTCCTCTCTCTAATCTTAGTCAACATAATTTCTGTAATGTTCCTTTTTTTTTTTTTTTTTGGTACCACTCTTCAATAAAACATTGCATTCAATCAATGCTTATAATTTTACATAATGTGTTCTTTCAAATGCTAAGATTCTTTTCATTGAATGTTTCTGTCATCAGCCATGTTTTATAATATAAAACACTTGAAAGATGTCCGTGTATTTTATATATCCAGTTTATTTTATACTTCCATGTCTTTGCTTTTCCGAATTCTGTTGACCACTTGTATAATAAATTACTGCAGCCCATAATATGTACTGATTAATTCAGTTAATGATATTACTGTGAATAAACTTGCTATATAATTCTTAGTCAAGTGAGATCTACTTCACACAAGAAAGCCATGTTCAAAGTGACTATAAGATACCCTTTTAGGAAGTCTGATATTGTTCTTTCATTTTACATGTCCTATTTAATAAAGATCTAACTGATCTAGTAAACTGGAGAATATTGATTTCTTTTATGATCTAGTATTTTAAAAATTTTATAGAGCATTCTTAAATGAAACCTTTCTAATACCTATGTAGGATGTCCAAGTCTTACACCCATACAATAAATTAGATAAAATAACAGTTCTATATGCAATTGTTTACAGTAGTTGTTTCCATATGATTGTTAAAAGCATCAGCAGCATTTTGGAGCCTGTTGTACCTCAGCATATCAATTCATCTTTTTACTTATAAAGCTCCCTAGATAGTTAATTTTTTTTTTACATTATAAAGATAATGATCATCAAGCTAAAAGGTGCTGAAGATTTTTCTTCCATAAGAACTCTAGTTTTTGAACATTAATTATTAAACCAAACTTTTTTTAAAATATTGCATTTAAAACATGAAGAATTTTCTGTAAACTGTCTTTTGAACCGATAAAAATAACAGCAGCATCAGTATATTGTAAATCCAGAATCCAAGATGATGAAGTTCTTGTTTTTTCTTTTATTGTTTGAAATCAAAAATGTCACCATCAAATCTGATTTGCATCTTGATCCATTTCATTTAAGTTGTTTATAAATAGTTGCAAAATAACTAATAAGTACATACCATTGTTTATCAATAGTTCTCATTTCAGATGCCTTTGGTGGACAATCAAATAATTTCAAACAGTGCCATAAACTGATTGGATTAATTGAATCAGATGGCCTGACCAGTTTAGTAAAAGCAATATATAAATCACTCTCGTTCCGGACATTTTTTGCATTTGTGTGGCAGCAAAATACATGCCTTTAGTATTTCTAGATTCTCTAAAACTACATTGAGTTTTTGGTAACCATTCATTTATGACCGGAATTTATTTAACAAAATCCTTGAAGGTATTTCTGCTGTAAAGTATAATAATGGTATACTGTGGTAATTATTGCAATTTTATCTATTTCCTTTATTTTTTAAAAATCGGAATAGAAGCATTCTTAATCAAGAATCATAACTTTATGGCTCCATATTGTGCTACAAAATTACAGTATTTTTGAAACTAACAGGTCACACCATTTTAAAACTTTTGTATTATTTTTCCATTTTTAAGATTATGAAGAGTTGCGTTGACTTTACTAAACTTGATATCTTTGTCAAAATATAATGTTATCTACTTAATTCTACTTAATAAAGTCGAATTTTGCATTTAGATTTGTAGAGGTCTCTCTTGTAATAAATTAAGCACTCAAGGCACATGTATTAAGGTTATAGCCTTATTTAAGTATTACGAGCTGACATTGCGCTTAATAAGAACTAATATTTACTATGATATCCTCTATTCAAAATATTTTCATGTAAGAGAATGTCCTTGCTGAATTTATTAGGATTGTAATACCATTTTGCAATCCATATGTTTCTTTTAGTACATCAAGAAAAAAAAAGATTTAGAGTGAGTACAATCAATGAATATTTATATCTTCTTTGCAGTTTTAGTCCACCAATCATTTTTAAGTCTTCTTGTCACTCATTGAATTCTATCTTTGGTTAGTAATTTTATCTTCAAGCTGTATTTAAATTTCAGTTAACCATGCCAGATTGAAATTTTTGAATATTGTAGCAGCACTGCTATTAATTGATTCAGGCCATCTCTCTGGAATAAAAAAAATAATTTTAGATATTTTAAATGTTCATTAAAAACTTTCACGCTCATGCTTAAGAATATACATCTTTATTGATTGATCAGAAATAAATAGTCATTTCTATTAGACAGATAGACCTGGAGAAAATCTCATTTCTTTGTATGATTGCTTGTTATTTTATATATATATATAACATTGGAGATTAAAACTCGTAAACCTTACAATAAATATTTTAAAGCATTTTCTAAACAAACATAGGTTAAAATTTAACAAGAATAATCTAATTGTTTATTTTTGCATTCCATTTATTAATATAGAAGGTTGACTAAAATGATGTGATTAAAAAGAATGAATATTTAAATAGATCCACCATTATATCTAAGTATGTTTCAATTGATTTACTTATAATAGTTAGCAAGCCTGAGAGTTTTCTCAATTTAAACATTAACAATGAGATACACTGCTGGATTGATTTAAATATTCATTCTTTCTAACTAAAGTATTTCAGTTAACTTTCTATATTTTTAAATGGAGTACAAGAATAAACGCCCACTTTCTTCTTGTTAAATTTTGACCTATGTTTGGTTAGAGAGTATTTTAAAATATTTATTATATGGTGTTATGAGTCATCTTGAATATTAAGTGCTGGAGGTATTCTAATATATATATATATATATATATGTTACTGGTTGAAATGATTAGTTGATTTGTATTAATAATTACCGATTATTTTAATAATAACCAAATAAGATAGTCAAAGTGATTAATTTTAAAAAATATATCACATAAACTGGTAGTTATTAATAATTTCCGACTGTCAATGGTAAATTTAATAAATTTCAATGAGTTAGGTTAGAAGGTTTCTGTATTCCAGAGAAAAGAAGGAGTCATATTATTGTTGTGTTCTCATTAACCATTTGCTTAATGCTGATTTCTTCATTATTGGAACAGATTGGTTTTTATTTATATCTATGTCTAGTGTAACTAGCACATTGTTTTTACATTTTCATTAACTTTGATAGCCGTAAGCATAATGGAGGATTTAGACATAATGAAAAAACGATTACATGATTAAATAAATAATTTGAAACTGAAAAAGAGAAAAAATCAGTTATTTACAAGAGAAGGATATTCATTTTTGCTAAAAGTTAAAGAAAACAAAGAGAAGATTTCCGGAAAATCACCTGCAGAATACCAATGATTATCAAGATATATAAAAATTGGAAGTGTTGAAAAACTATCATACCAGTTAAAAATGAAAAAAGAACTAATTATGTACAAGAGAATTTTCAATTAATTCATGATATCCATATTACATATGGTCATGCAGAGCAAAACAGGATGATGAAAGAGCTTAAGACAATGTATAAGAACATTACAGTCCTGTCAAAAGAAACTAAGCATTCTAAAAACAGTTCATTGTGAAACCAATTAAAAGCTGTCAGTTCAGTTTGAGATATCAAATTGATCTGATAGACATGCAATCGCAAGCAGATGGTGATTATAAATTTATAATAGTTTATCAGGACCATCTTATGAAATTTATATTCATCTAATACCTTTAAAAACAACATATGTCGAGGACGTTGCTTACCAATTATTAGATATATTTACAATATTTGAAACGCCATACATCTTGCAAAGTGACAATGGCTGAGAATTTACGAACGGAAGTCTGCAAAATGTGGGATGAACTTAAAATTATTCTTGAAAAGACCGAGACATAAACAGTCATCAAGGCTCAGTAAGAGCAAATCAAGACATTGAAAATATGTTATCCATTTGGCTTAAAACAAACAATATAACTAAATGGTCGGAAGATTTAAACGTTATTCACTTTATGAAAAATAGAGCCCATCACTCTGGAATAGACCACAGTCTTACGAGACTTTAGTGATAAATCTAGAATAGGTTTGAAAGCATACTTGCCAGTTGAAACATTATCAGAAATTACTAGTGAAAAAGATCTTGAGACCTTATTAAAAGATCAATCCAATAGTGATACCAAACTCTGCAGAGCAAAAATAGAAATGTCAGTGTTGTCCACATCGTAGATCAACCACAGTTTTTTGAAATATTGCCAAACAAGATGGAAGATAATGAAGGGAAAATTTTTTTTTTTTATTTTAAGTAAAATAACTTTATTAACAGAAAAACAAAAAAAAATATATTTACATATTAATAAAAACATTTCTTTCCTTCTTTTTTCTTTCTTACAAGATAACTAAAAAATATTTTTTTTAATAATAAACACTAGTCCAGAGATCCCCAACCTTTTTGCACTTAAGAGCACATTCTATAATACCGGCCAGGTGGCGGGCACCATTTATTTTTTTCAATCAGATGGCGGGCACCATTTATTTTTTCAATTTAAATTTACATTTGGATATTGTTAATAAACACAAAATGTACAAATAAATATTTATTTCAAAAATACAATTTTAACATATAATTAACGTTTATATTTTTACTCTGTAAAAGTATAGTATGCCCTACAATTTGATTACAATATAATACAATAATTTATAAGAAATTTAAAAAATTAAATTTATTTGTATCAGATAAATAATTTTTTATCTTGTTCGGATAGCGGCGGGCACATGTAAAATGGTCAGCGGGCGACGTGGTGCCCACAGGCATAGGGTTGGGGACCCCTGCACTAGTCCATATTTTACATACAGAAGGGAAAAATCCACCCCATATTCTTTCAATTTGTTTTTTTGACAGATATTTTATACATTGATATCTCAATCATCTAGCTTTTCAATACAATTATATTTCGTTATCGAAAATTAATGAATATCTTACAGCACACATTGTTTTCAACACGTGTGTTATTATCAGTGCATTGTGAGGGTCAAACCTCTGAATATGTTTATTTAATTCATATATCTCAAATTTATAAATGGTGATTCAAAAACACAATTTCTTAATTGTCGAAAACCACTACACTCTTCGAACAAATGCAAGGTTTTTTCTTTACTTTTGCACAATACACATTTGGTATCCAGATTCATTCAGATCTACGATTCAAAAAGGAAGTTGCAGTTAACAAGCTATTCATCAATTTAAAAACAAATTTAATGTAGGATGGAGGAGCACAAATTGATTG
Source organism: Epiperipatus broadwayi (assembly GCA_028023455.1). Lineage (NCBI taxonomy): Eukaryota > Metazoa > Onychophora > Udeonychophora > Euonychophora > Peripatidae > Epiperipatus > Epiperipatus broadwayi. Next base: position 7,835,588 of record JAQFVV010006233.1, read on the forward strand.
ATAATTCCTCAAAACTTTCTCTTTGTATATATCAATCCATGAAATCTCTCGACAATCTAAGTGTTTTTTTAGATCCTTATCTTTCAAACTTTCCAAATTCGGCAAGTTTAGGTGGTCCTGTAAATCCTTACAAGCTATGATCAAGTCAAAAAAAAAGGTCTCTCTTTTCCTATTTCACTAAAAAATATATCACAATCTGGTGGGTCAAAAATTTTATTTTTTATTATATTCAAGTAAGTAGTAGCCTTAATAAAGGCAACATAATCTCTTGCTTCAATTAAATTACCCCCCCCCCCCTTACTTATAGGCAGCTGTAAAGTGTAGACAGAAATTGAGTTACTAGTTTTACCCCAATCATACTTCTCAGCTATCCTATTAATTGTATTTATCGTATTATTGAAAAGAAAAACCAGAGGTCCATAATATGCCAATTGTCCTGAAACAATTGCATTAAAATTTTTTGCTCTAGTAGAATAAAAGAGAGAAATTTTAGATTCTATTTTATTAATTACCAACTCATTCAGGTATTTATTCATAGAAGTTTTAGAGTGATATACTGGTATTCCCAAGAAAATAGATATTGTAGCCAGAAATTCATATGGTATTTTCCTTCCCATGGCAAGCTGCCAGGCTGCAGACTTGAAAGGCTGAATAAGAGAGCCAGTCATTGTTTGAAATTTCTGAAGAATTTCCATTACTATTTGAACATCAAAGCTATTCTGAAATATAATTACCACATCAACAATAAAAGCAGTTATTTGCATTTTTATACCAAATGAGGCAAGTGTAGATCAGGGACTCTGTTTTTAATTTCTTTTATCATAGGGTCCAAATAGACAGCAATGCAGCAAGAGGAGATCCTTGGAGAATACCCTTTGATGGTATGAAAAAATTGGATCTTTTCATAAAGTTCTTAATAGAAATTCTGCTGTTTTTAATATAATTTTGTATAGTACAAACCAAATATTTGTGATCAGGAACTAAATCATCCAATACCTTTATTAAATAAGACTAATTAACCAGATCAAATGCCAACTTAAAATCTATTTTAACTGCATAGTATTGCGTTAATCTAAGTTCTTTTGCATATTTAATTGCTTCTTGTATCCCTAACGCTGCGTAGACTGCATGTTAAATGGCATGATGTGCTTGGGAAATTCTGGAACGAACTATAGCATTCAATTTCTTTAGCAATATTCTTGCAAAAATTTTTGAATCTATGTCCTCAATTGATATATGTCTAAGGTCTTCAAATTTAGAGGTTGTAATTGCTTTATCTTTTATTATACTAAAGATAACTATTGTTTATATATGACCATTCAATCTTTTCACAACACATTTGGTTAAAGCATTTCCACGTTATTGGTATTAAACCATAATCTAGCTTTTTGTAGACTGAAGCCAGTATAGAGTCATTTGCCAAAGCTACATCAATCTTTGATCTATCAATCTCATTTTTTATTTCTATCCTTATAATATATTCTTTAAATTCTTCTGAAAACTCTCTATTGAAATTATTTATATTACCTTTCCTTTCACCAAATTTTTTTTTTTAACATATCAAAAATTCCTTCATCTACACTAATTCCAGATAAAACACCAGATAACTCACTTTGTATTAAATTAATTCCTTTTGCATGCAGTATATAAATCTTTGCGTAGTTAATAATCGGCCTAGTTAGTTTACTAATATTTGGGATTAATTTCCTAAGTTGTTTTGTTTGAAATTCCTGCTGTATTACCTGATAAATACTGTTATATTTCTCTTGTAATGTACTAGCCAAATGATGGTATGCATTCACACATGAAAAGCATTCTAATATACATTATGTATCTCTATATTCTATTTTTCATCTGGCTAAGGGACAACTTTTGCTTTGCTATTTTTATGCACATTTTAAACAACTCATTTTTAAGTTTATACCATGCAATACATGGGGACAAAACTGTAACACTCAAATAATAATTCATTATTACCAGACAATTAGAAATTTGATCTGTTTTTAAACCTATTTCATCCCTTACATTTCTATTCGCTGTAAATCTGTATTGCTTTCTATTAACAACATAATTGTGTATTTTCAAGTGCACCAGAAGATGATCAGAAAAGGAAACTAAGGAAGTAGTTATCTTAGCATTATTAACTTTATTGCCCGATATAAAAAGTAAATCAATAAACGTTTTATATCTACTATTGAAGAATGTAAAAATATTATTTAGATATTTATCTTGTAATGAAAAAAGTGACCTCTTGTAATTTATTTTTCAATTCACTTGGGAGATTATTGTAAGTACAATTGATGTCACCACCAAAAATAATAATTCCTGGTTTTGACAACAATTTATTTTGGACACTATGTAAAACTTTTACTAAGTCTTTACCCCCTGCACTTGAATAAACAGCAATCAAATAGTGCAGAACCCCTGAAAACAAAAAAGACACGACAATGTAATTAGTCTGTAATGTTAAGATCTAAACCGCTGCAATATCTGAATTCATATTAAATAATACAGCAACTCCTTGTGCTGGTCTGCTATTAGGTTTATATAATATAATATTTTTTGAGACAATCTGTTATGAATATTTTTAGACGTATTCATATTTATTTTTGTTTCCGCAAGTATTGCAACATCATATCTTTGTTTAATCATGTAATCTGCAATTTTATTTTCTTTAATTACACTATTAATATCTCTAATATTTAATGTTTATATGTTAAGAGAAAAATCCGTCATTTATTAAACCAAAAGTTTGTTGATTTTCTGTCTTATCCTTGTCACTTATATTATCAGACAATATCATATTATTAACACATTGATTTTGTACATTTAATTCTTTGAAAGTTTTTTTTTTTTTTAATATCACTTCAGTGCCATTGTTAGGATTGATGCCATTATTATTATTATTATAATTCATTTTATCATCTTCTAAATTAAACATTTCATCTCCTTTATTTTTTGAATAATCAGTCTGCTTTGAAATTTCAGAGTTATCTTTATTCATACTATTTCTTCATCCATGCATTGATTTTGATATTCCACATCACATGGAATCTCATTATCTAATACTTCCTTTTATTTTACTATATTACTATATCCTTTTCTATCAAATTTATTACACTCTATACAGCTTCCACCTCACACATTGTGCTATGTGACCTACTCTGTTCATCTGAAACAGAGTGGGGTCACCTTTGGATACAACTTGTCCCCCCATGGAATCTCATTATCTACAATACTTGCCCATGTTTTTATTTTACTAGTATTACTTATATGCCCTTTTCTATCAAATTTATTAAACTCTATACAGATTCCAGCCTCACACATTGCTGCTATGTGACCTATTCTGTTACATCTGAATAGAGTGGCGGTCGACGTTTAAGGATAACAGAAATAGGCATTTGATGTTTTATAAGCTTATGAGGCAATTGATTTTTTAATACACCTTTTTTTAAATTTTAGCAATATTTTCCATGTGTTTGAGGGCATTTTGGAATTGAATACCTGGCGTCATTTTCTTTCCATTGAGATTATTTCTGTATAATTATTAATTTGATTTTTAAAAAAATCTTCATTAAGCGTTGGCGGAGTGTGCAAGATCCTACCATATAGGGTTGGGTTCCTTAGATACATAATATATCTTATGAACTTGCACATCCTTTATTAGGCTTTCTGGTAATTCTCTACTATCGCGGTTGACCTATTCTATTGAAATAAAACCCTTAGTGGGAAAGAAAGCCGTATGTTTAATTGAATCAATTATATTATGTGAGGCAAGCATTTTTAAAAATTCACCTATTTCCGGTTTATCGAGAATATGTGCCTAATTTTTTTCATTAATTTGTACATTAAACTAAAAATTGATGTGTTAGGAGTCATGCAGTTGGGAAAAAAAATTTTCCAATAAGAATTAATTTTAACAAATGTCTTTGAGCTTGCCTTGCATATATTTTGCAAATCTTGAATGTTTCATTTAAATTTGTAAACTCAGTTGGAATAATATCATTGTCAGATTGTTTTCCTTCTTTATTTATTTGATTAAAACTTAACGAATTTCTCATCTTTTTTTTTTTTTGTTATTTGAAAAATTAGCCATTATATTCTCATTCTCGTTAGAATTTTTTCTATAGTCTGGTTTTTTTTCTTACGTTTAGAAAAAATCTCCCACTCAATGTTATCTTTTACTTGAGAACTATATTCAAACTCGACATTATCATTTCTTTTAGAACTCTTTGATAAATTAGCCTGCTCTACACAACCATTAACTAATTTTCTGCTACTTAATTTAGATTTTTCTTTTTCTTCATATATCACCTCTTTATCCGCATTATTAAACCAAATCAGTTCAGTATTACTCTTTGTTTCATTAGGCTCATTAACGATATTAAAATCTGCTTTTTGAAGCCTTTTCGTATTGGCCATTTTGTCACTAAAATTTTTTTCCAAAATTATCAAAATCACATTTTGTCTCTTCTTTTGATTTTTTTTTCTTTCAACTTACTTATTTTTCCTCCGTTTATTTACACTATTGTCTTTTTCACCAGTCGGCATTTTCTAATAAATAATAAATTTTCAATCTATTTTATGAGAGATTTTTCACAAACATGCCATTAAAATACATATCCATTGCTATGAAGGAAAAAATATTGGCAGTATTGAAAATAGTGAAAAGTCCAAAAAAAGTCACTTTTTTCACACTCGATAAAATCTGTGAAAAAACCTAAGAAGCTTGAAATTGTGCTAAGTAAGTAGAGTCTGAATTAGCAAGCTGAAAAAATGTTACAACTTTTGAAGAATAAATTTTCATTTGCAAATGTAGGAGAATGCATTCGGATAAGGATCCCAGACATAGATAGATCTTAAGCTGATAACTCGAATATTAGCTGTTATAATGTCAATTAAAAATAATAACTTATATAAACTCGTATGAAATATGGCATTTTAAACCAATTCTATGCTAGGAATGAATTTATGGTCTGTAAAGATAATGAAGTTGTAGATATGAAAATTAATTTAAAAGAGTGTTCTTGCAGGAATTTAATTTAGGTAGTCATAGATTCCAATTGCAAAATATGAAAAATCAAAAAAATTTTGCAATGCAATTTTATATATAAATAATTTGTAATTGTTTGCAATTTTATAAAAATCTAAAACTTTTTTAATCAAAGTTTTCCTACTTAGTTTATATTCTTTATTTGTATAATTTTGTTAAATTTGTATGTCATAATTTTCTTTTTCTTTTGGTTTATTAAATAAAAGCGTTGTTAAAAGTTATTTATGTGATAAATATTGTATGATTGTTCTAATAAAAAGAGTAAACTCAATAATACAACAATAAATAAAAAAATCACTAAATATTAAAATAAAAAGTAATATACTAAATTTCACTGGTAATATTTAATAATTACTTGGTCAATGTGATTTATATGTATTATTTATCACTTTGACCACAAATCCCCAATAATTATTAATACTTACCAGATTTATTACAAGAACCATAACATATATATATATGTTACAATTGAAGTGATTAGTCGGTTTGTATTAATAATTACAGTTATTATTAATACTAACCAAATAGGATGGCCAAAATGATTAATTTTTAAAAATATATCACATGAACTGGTAGTTATTAATAATTCCCGTCTGTCAGTGGTAAATGTAATAAATTTCAATACGCTAGGTTCGAAGCTTCTCCGGATTCCAGAGGAAAGGAGTTATATCATTGTGTTTTTGCTAACCATTTGTTACATTATTGGAAAAGATTGTTTTTTTTTATTTATATGTGGCACACTGTTTTTATGTTTTCATTAATTTTACGTTACCTATAAGCATAATAGAGGATTTAGGCATAATAAAAGATTTAATGATCAAATGAATAATTCGAAATTGAAAAAGAAAAAAAAATCAGTTATTTACAAGATATTGAAATTCATTTTTGCTAAAAGTTTAAGAAAACAGAGAGATTTTCGGAAAATCATCGGCAGAATACTAACAGTTATCAAGATACAATATTCTAAAAACTGGGAAGTGTTGAAAAAGTCATTGTATCAGTTAAAAATGAAAATTAATAATTTTATTATAATTTGATAAATAATACAACAGTAAATAAAGTCGCTAAATATTAAAATAGTAAATTATACACTATTTTTTTTTTATTACATTTACCAGGCTTCACTGGTAATTATTAATAATTACCAAGTCAGTGTGATTTATCTATTATTTATTAGTTTGACCAAAAGATCTAATAATTATTAATGCTTAACCAGATTTATTACAATAACTCTAACATATATATATATATGTCAAGAGCTATGGTAATGAATCCATCTTCCAGACCGTAATTTTCAAACGATTGCTTTAATAGATTCATTATTTCTAATCTTGAAATAAAGATCTATAATGTGTAATATTCAGAAACAAGATATTTGACTCATTTGAACTTTTGTGATTCAGTCAATTGATGGAGAAACAGATTTGAGAGTTGGTTGGATTTACATTTGGCTTGCCACCTCTGATATTTGAATGCCATGTGAGTTCCAGATTGATTTATCATTTAATTACGGTTCTTATTGTTAATAATATCTTGTTATTTTAATTTCGGCCATCAATGAATAAAAGTGGCTTTTGCATTGAGAATTTTAAATTATTTTGCAACATTTAAAAATGTTGTAGTTATTGTCTTGTGAAAGAAATTTAAAAACTGTCAGATATTAATTGTAGCATTTTATTAAACTTTCTGTTTTTGAAAATAGCAAAGACTTTTAAAATTATTTACCTGCTGTATTATAATCATTTTTTTGTTACATCTTTAGTCCAAGGATTATAAGCAATCTGCCTTGAATTTTATTGAATTCAAAGCACTTTTTTTTTTTGAAGATTACTTTTATATATTTTAATATTTATATCAAGATATACATTAGATGTTTTTATCAATGTGAGTTTATATAATTCGCATAGATAAATACATAATTAAAACAGGCAAAACTCTATACATATTGCCACTTACTCTGGCTTGCACTGAGTGGTAATACGTATAGAGAGTTTTGCCTGTTTTAATAACAGTTGTAAGCAAGCATAAGAAATGGCAATCATGTGATATTTATTGGGTTATAAATACACAATAATGGGTCTGACTATTAAAGAAAAGGATTGGGATGGTGAAATCTGAGATACCTATTTGTTCATTAGTAGCTATTTATTTCATTTTTCTTTTGACTACAGTCATGTATTTGAAGTTAAATATAATGATAAAAATAATTTATAGAGATATAGGTATCTATTTCTGTCATATATTTGAAATTTATATATTTTTTCATTTTAGATTTAAAACTGCTGATGATGCATTATGGATCTCTACTTCATCATTTGACTTTTTCTCTTGTAATCAACATGATATTTAACTACGATTCACCTTATTAATGCTTCAATTGCCATAACAAATATGATTTTGTGATACAGATCTGATTCTGTCTTCATCAGTTGACTGCTCCTTCCATCTGTGCCATTCACAGTTTACTTTTGCTACTGTAGTATTTTTTTTATTTATAGTTATATATTTCAATTTTCTCCTAAACTGATGGAAACATTTTCAAGGTGAAGTGGAAAATACTTTGTTATAAAAAGAATTATACCTTCATGTTTATTATAATCTAATTAATCATTCAGTTAAAAAAAAGAAAATTATACAAGCTTAAATAGTAGCTGTGCTATTTTTGAGAGAATTATTGTGACTTTTAGGATAAAATATATAATAGAGCATTACTTGGATAAACTATGTGAACAAAACAACATAAAATTTGAGGATACTAACTTTTAGATATCTTTTTAAATACTAGAAATTTAAATGAATATTTTAATTGTTTACTATTTATGGACGTGCTTCATAGTTTAAATTAAAAACTAGAATTTTCAGTATTTTTTTGTGTGGATGTAAAAAAAAAGGTAATTATAATGTATTGAAATGTAATAATTATATGTATGATAATTACACTAAATCTATAGATTATCAACAGGTTTAGTGTATAAATATTATATATGTATGATTGTTGTGTATATTTCATTTGCATTATTATTTACAAAAAAGGTACATTATTTCTGCCTTAAATAAGTATTAAAAAAACTGTTCAATATAATACATTAACATTTATAACAATTGCAAATCTGAAGAGTCAGCCGCTGGTGTTGGTATTATAATAGACAAAGATAATTAATATTTTGTTTAAATATATGAAATATTTTGATTATTATTTTATTTTAATTATATACTATTATTTAACAGAAAGAACTAATCATATATTAATTATGAAATAGTTTTATTCTACCATAGGGATATTAATGTGTAGTTGATAATTCAAATTTCTGTTTGTTTAACTTTTATTAAGTTGAATTTATTTTACTCATACAAATTTACAATTGATACCGTTATATAATTTTTATTACTTTAACAAATTAATTTTATTTCTTGGAGTTTAATATAACTACGTTTTTTTAAATTCAAAATTTGACCAGGTATAAGTAACAATACTGTTAACGAGTTTAAAGTATAACGTAAAAAAAATCATTGTTTTTCCTGATTGGGTGTATTTTGTACGATATTGTTCTTTTTATCTTACATAATTGAATCACGAAATTAATTCAAACTGTGCACCAAGCAATGTCAGAGAAAAAAGAAGCAGAAGAGGAGTCTATTTCTCCTGACCAATATGCGTGCAATGTAGCTCTAAAATCGGGATTAATTCGCCATGAGGCGACAGAAGATAAACCATTCCATTGTAATTTATGTGATTATAAAAGTGCTCAGAAATCTCGTATAGTTGTGCATATAAGAAAACATACTGGTGAAAAACCATTTTCATGTAATTTATGTGATTATAAAAGTTCTCAGAATTCTAATTTACTTACTCATATCAAGCAACATGCTAAAGAAAAGCCATTTAATTGTGATATGTGCGATTTTAAAACTGCCCGAAAATGTAATTTGACGGAGCATAAAAAAACTCATACTCATTTAAAATCCTACGATTGTGATCAGTGTGATTTTAAAACCACCAAAAAAAGTCATTTAGTAACACATAAAATAATTCATTCTTCAGGTGAAAGACCTTTTCAGTGTGATTCATGTGATTTTAAAGCAGCTTCTAAAACTCATTTAAAAATACACATGAGATCGCATACAGGTGAAAAACCATATAAATGTGACCATTGTTCCTACAAGGCATCAAGAAAAGGTCGTTTAAAATTGCATGAATTGTCGCATAAAAAAGATAAGAGTCATTTTAATAAAATTGGTAAAAAAGGTTATATGAATGAAAAAGGTAAAAAAAGTTTTAAATTAGGGAAATTTTTCAACTGTGATAAATGTGAGTACAAAACAATTAGAAAAAGTAATTTGACAGCTCATAAGATGACTCATTCTGGGGAGAAAGCATATCGTTGTCCTACCTGTGATTTTAGAACAACAACAAAAAGTAACCTAAAATCACATATGAAAATTCATTCGGAATCAAAACCTTTTCGTTGTAATTTTTGCCCCTTTGAAACTGTACAAAGAGGCACTTTACGAATACATAAACTGACTCATGTTACCAAAACACAGTATAATTGTAGTTTATGTGCTTTTAAAACTCATCATAGAAATGAATTCACCTTGCACAAAGAGATACATATTGTATATAATTAACTTTTAAATTTGGTATTTTTTTTTTTTTTCAAAAAAAGTCAAAGTAAACCAGTATATGTTAATAGGTAACTTCATCAACTTATTACATATCATCTTTATTTCCCATTATTGTTTTCTTTAGAAATAATATCATGACTATACAAGATTTCTACATAGCATTCAAATGTTAATTTGAATTATCCTCTCATACCAGTCAAAGTAGCACTGATTAAATATATATATGAATTTATATTTGCCCTATGGTTTATTAACGAGTTTTTGTGTTAATTAATTAGGCCAGTTGTATAAAGGTTTCTATGACAACATTACTCTGATAATCATTGGTCTGTAATGTTACCAAGATAAGAAAGATTGTTTTTATTGTATTTTTACTATGTATTGTCCATGTAGTCAGTCATATCTTATTTCTTCTCTGGATATAATTTCTACAACTTTATAAGTTTTTGTTCAACTATTACAAATAAAGATGCATTTATAATTTTGATTGGAATTTGCTGGGTTTTTTTTTAGGAAAATAAAAAGTTCATTCAAAAATAACGGGATTAATGGTTTTAGCGTATAGCCAAAAACAGTACAATAAGAAATTTGATAGCTATAAAAACAAGTATAGATATTCTTATAGGTTATAATTGATAAAAGCAGCTTGTCCTATCCATCTTAATTAATTGCAAGCCTTTCCATAGATATGTGAAAAAGATAAGATAAAGCTTAAAGATTGGGGAAAATACATACAACAGATCCAGAAGAATTAAGTCTAAACTAATGCAAAATATGAAGAACTTGAAGAAGCTATACAGCAACAGACAGAGATACAAAAAAGAGAAGCCCTAAAACAAGTATCCAAATCAGAATACATACTCGGACAAGTGATAAGAAAAGATAAACATTTCATGCTGATTAAGAACCAATTCCAAAAAAGTATTTTCATGATCTCTCATACATTTTAATCTAGAAATTATTTTTATTACTATGTTATTTCAAAATATTGCTGGCTGTTTATGATATAGGATTATTTACATTTATTGAATAATTGTTATTCAAAATGAAATTAGTTCTGGTTAAAACACATCTCTTAAATCTCTAGAAATTATTTTTATCACTTTATTTATCCAAAAACATCATTTTTAATGATTTAAGTTCATTTGCATATTTATTGTACAATTGTTGTTTGAAATAAAACTAGTATTAAATAATATGACATTTGTAAATTAATGTTAATACTGTTTCATACACAGAGAAATCATTAAAAGCATTAAATATAACCTCAAAGTACTTTCAGTGCTGCGCATCCTTATCAAAAGCAACCATTGTTTTTGACAAAGATACTTTATACCGGAAATGTTTTAAGGTTTTATTTTATGTTTTCAAATGTTTTCTTCATATGTGAAATAGTTTTAATGGTAGTTGTGACTTACGCCCAATGTGGCCGCTGGGCTGCAGTGCCATCATCGCCTAGCGGCCACCTTGGGCGTAAGTCACAACCACCGTTTTGGTATTATCTTTATTATATTTCAGTTATGGGATTATTATAATTTTTTTTATTTGTAAATTAACTTTATTTAATTCAATTTAAAAGTATACACATTTTAAAACATCAATAAAATTATTAACAAATTGAGGGAGCATATTCACATAATTATTTTCAAATTTAAATTATTTATATGAATTTTCTTCCTCAAGTCTCAAATAAAAAGATACTTTCATTACGAAAAGGAAGCACTTAGTTTAGACTTAAATGTTTTTTTGTAGTCACTAACTTCGCATTTTAGTGTTATTAAGCAAAATTTTTATTTGGTAATTTATCAGCGATGTGCGACCATGTATTTGATTGGGTGCATGAGACTTGGAAATGGAAAAGTACGTATCTGCATGAAATGAGAAAATAGTTGAATGAAATGTGATTCATGTTGGTCATACGAGTAGCTGCAAATGAAATTTATGAATCCAAATTTAGGAAATTTTTATTTCATTTTTGCAAACTGGATTTTGAGAGTATGTATATGGTGGAACAACTATAATTAGTCAGATTTATTTTTATGTAAATCTTACATTTGTTAATTTTCAGCATATAAGTCAAAATTTTTCTTTAATATGTGAGATATAAATTAACGTGTGAGTCCTATGTTAATGAATATTTTTTATATACATTGTACTGCTAATTTTCATGTTATAAAGCATTTTAATATTCCCCGTCATAGTCAATGATAAACATGACCAAAGTAAAATGTGTTTTATGTAAGAAGTAGTAGAATAAATCACTTATGTAAATGAAGATCTGTCTCCATGCCATAAATGTTACAGAGGATACAATATGTGAAAATGTATCATGCTTCTCCCAATTTTAATGGGCTAATAAATTATATTACTTTTAAGTTTCATCTTTATGATGATGATGATGCCAGTTTCCAGTATCTGTTAATGGTCATTGCATGAATCTTTTTTAACATAACCTAGCAAGGCATTGTTATCTAAAAAGAGTGACAAAATTAGATGATGAATATCTAATGAATTGGTTTCAGGATGTATTTTTATTCTAAGTATAACGTGATGGAATTTTTATGTATGTGTGTAATAAATTTTTTTTATAAATAATATGTACCAAATTGTTAATATGCTGGGCAGTTTTTAATAGAGGAAAAAAAAACTTAATTTTTACATAATTTTACTGAGACAAATTTAAAAATTAATACATAATTTCATAAAGATGATCTCATAACTTATCATAAATTTGTTATATAAAAATTAACATCAATAATTTATTAGTAAGATTTTTGTTGTTATATTTGGATTTCAAAAGCTTAATATTTGATTCATATTTAAACATTTTTAATAGCACACCCACTGAACTTGATTTACCAATCCTTCATTTCTTAAACTATCTTTTATAAAATTCCTTTTACAAAATAATCAGTCACAAGTTTATATACAGAAAAAAAGGGGTATATTTGTCATTAGTTTTTTCTAACAAAAATTTCGGAATGGCATTCCAAGATTCTCATTATTTTTTCTTCTGTATTTCCTTAATTATCATTAATTTATACTATTTCAAAGTCATTTCTCAAACCAAGAAATGAATTGTTTTCATATAAAATTAAATTGAAACTCTCCAAATTTATTTATTTGCTAATTATTTGTGTAAAATAAATATTAATGTTTCTCCAAATGAATTATGTAAGTTTTGATGAAACGTTAATTATGGGATAAAACCTTTTTCAGCAGTGCTGCAAGAAGTATTTCTTAGATTAAAATGGGAAGCTAAAGGAGTGAAAGTAAATGGAGATTATATAAATCGATGATATAGTTGTTTTTGCAAATAATGCTTTAGAGCTACAGGAAATGTTGCAGGAGTTATCAGATGAAAGTAGGACTAAAGATAAATGCTAAAAAGACTAAAATAATCTTTAATGGATTTTCTCAAAATATGAAAATAAAGATTGATTATGATGAGTTAGAAGAAGTTAACAGCTACAAATACCTTGGTCAGATTATTAATACAGATGGAAATATAATGTCTGAAATTAATCATAGAATTAAACTTGGTTGGGGTGGTTTTGGTAGAAATAACTTGATACTAAAAGGAAATATGCCTATGTGTTTGAAAAGGAAGGTTTTTAATAAATGTATTTTACCAGTTCTTACTTATGTATCTGAGACTTGGACACTTAATAGAAGAGCAATATACTCAAAGATGTATGGAGAGATGCATGTTGGGAGTAACAAGAAGAGATCCAAAATGCAATATATGGGTAAGAGACTGACCTCATTGAAAAAATTAAAAGACTGAAGTGGAGTTGGGCTGGACATATTGCTAGAAGAGATGATAATAGATGGACAATTGAAATTTTAAACGGGATTTCAAGAGATTATAAAAGACCCTGAAAGAGACCATATGTGAGATGGATGGATGAAATACGAAAGTGTGCAGGGGTGATGTGGAGAAGAGAAGCTATAGATCTGATAAAATGGAATAAACTTGGAGAGACCTTCATCCTGCAGTGGATTGATAATGGTTGATTATGATGATGAACCACAGAAAATTATATCAATTTAATTTGATCTTGTTTTTCATGATCTGTAGAGAATTCTTTTGTATCTTGAAAATATATGAAAGTATTGGAAATATAATTAAAAATTTGTAGTTTATCTTCCAATGTTTTGATTAAATCAAACAGCAATCATGATTTTGTTTTTACAGTGTAAAATTGAAAACATTTAAATGGAAGCACAAATCAATGAAAAAAGGTTTATTATTTGAAGAACTTTTCTATAAACTGTTCTACTTATCTAAATCATTGCACTCTGAGTATACCTCATTTAATAAATTTAGACAATTTTTATTTGTTTAACTGATTAGAGGACATAAAATTGACAAATTTTGTTAAAAGGCTTTTAACATCTTTCACTTACTTGAAACTGACGTTTGTATATTAAAATTCAGATCTGAATATCCAAAATATTCAGTAAATAAATATAGAAAACCATTTTCCTATCCAGTCTATATTGCAAACTCCATTAATAGTTACTGATAGAATAGATTGATGCATTTCTTTTTCAGTGAGTGGATTTACAACTAATTGCTTTTGGTAATCTTCAGGCAAAGAAAGTAATATATAAAGTTTATTATACAGTATACAATATTATTATTTGATTATAGAATTCATCATCAACAACTATTATCAATCCACTGCAGGATGAAGGTCTCTCCAAGTTCAATCCATCTCCGATCTTTAGCTTCTCTACATCACCCCTGCACACTTTCTTATTTCATCCATCCATCTCACATGTGGTCTCTTTCTAGATCTTTTACAATCTCTTGGAATCCACTTTAAGATTTCATTTGTCCATGTATTGTCATCTCTTCTAGCAATATGTCCAGCCCAACTCCACTTCAGTCTTTTAATTTTTCCAATGATGTCAGTAACACCTGTTTGTTTTCTTACCCATAAATTGTGTTTTCCATTTCTAGTTACTCCTAAAATGCATCTTTCCATACTTTTTTGAGTGGTCCGAAGTCTCTGTATTGCTCTTGTATCCAAGTCTCAGATCCATAAGTAAGAACTGGTAAAACACATTTATTAAAAATTTTCCTTTTCAAACGCATAGGCATATTTCCTTTTAATATCAAGTTATTTCTACCAAAAGCAATCCAACCAAGTTTAATTCTATGATTAATTTCATCCATTATGTTTCCATCTGTATTAATAATCTGACCAAGGTATTTGTAGCTGTTAACTTCTTCTAACTCATTATAATCAATCTTCACTTTCGTATTTTGAGAAAATCCATTGACCATTACTTTAATCTTTTTAACATTTATCTCTAGTCCTACTTTCATCTGACAGCTCCTGTAACATTTCCTGTAGCTCTAAAGCATTATTTGCTAATTTTTATCTAATATCATTACAAGACAATCAATGCTTTCAACTATGATATCCAAAGTATTTTTCGCTATTAATGCCAGTTTCATTCAGTACAATATGTCAGAAACACTTTGATTATAATATAGTTACAAAATGCAATAATAATTTATTCACACAATCAATTTTGGTTTAAAATTCTGATGTATTGTGCTGCAACTAAAAATAAAATCATAAGTTATTGTAAAATATAGTTATAATTATAACTCATTTTGAGCAGAAAAAAAAAGATTTTGTGTATTATACATTTAATAACCAACTTTATTTATATAATCAAATATTGCTAAACATAACATAACTTCTATTTACTCAATTTTAAATCAATATCAATTTGTTTTTGATATATTCAAGATAATAGCGGCTTTTATTGTAAATAAAAGAATGCGGTATTATTAATAATAAAAAAAGGTAAAAAAAGATATAATCATTTACATTATTAAAATTACAGTAATCAACTGTACATTATATTTATTTATCTAATTTTTATTTCATTTCAAATAAGAGTTTATGTAAAATAAATTCATGAATTATTTAAAAAAAAAAATAGCAATGCAAAATAAATTCAAAATTTTATTGGTTAGATATCACAGAAATAAAAAATAATAGAATATAAAATGCATCAAAAATTAATTTTATAATGTCCATTGTAAATTTGTAATTATTAAGCACCAAGTAAGTATATTTAAATACTTTTAAGACAGGCTTTCATTGTGTTATTTTTTTGTTTTCCACATGCTTTATTTTAATTTTTACAAATTATAATTCAGAAAATTTCATGGCTATAAAAAATGGACATCAGATAATAACTTTAAAAAAAAATTTGCATAAAATCTTTTTAGACAGTATTTTTACTCACAGGTTAGTATTCTTTTTCATTTATTAAGAATATGCTTAATAAAATATTTATTCATTTATCATTTTGTTCACTTTCAAGCTTTACTTTTTTAATCATTTTATATATTGTAATGGGGGATAGGGTATCAAAAAAGGGTCTGGGTGATGGAAAACCTCATCACTCCCCCTAAGTAACAAATATTTAAAATAATGAAATAATATATTTAAAATACAAGTAAAGTTTTATATTAAAGAGCATGAAATCAAAAGATCTTTGAGATCATTGGGAGATCAGCGAGTCACTTCTTAGAGCTTCTATAAACAATTATAAATCAACCAGCATTATAAATAAGTAAAAGTAAGTACTCGCCAAAAGTAACCATTCATCATCATGAATGATTAACAATCAAAATACATCAGAATAGTCCATCGTGTGGCTGGATTTGAAATATATGAATCAACAGTCAATCTTGTGACTGAATTTGAACAATAAAAATTATAAATTGGTCAATCTGGTGACTGTATTGGAAATGGGTCTTGTGTAGACCAAGCTAACTATTTAACCCTTGCCAGCTTGTGGCAGATTATTGAAACCGTTAATTTGGATGCACCAGTTAAGAGCTAATCCATCAGAATACATAACCAGAAAAAATAAACAATAATGCTGGGATTTTAAAACATACTGGCCAACTATAAATTTAATTTCTAATAGATTAAACTAAATAAAATGTAGTGCAGGGGCTTTGAAGATTATAATCTTGTGCACTAACCAGAATGCTCAATCATCATCATCACTGGATGCCCAGAAGCACAAAATATCCCCATTCATAGATTCAGCTGTTATACTCAAATCTAGCTCAGAAGAAGCTCAATTACTGTCATTATGACCAAGAGATGAGGCAGTACAATTTTTAACAATTGAATTCAAGTTTATTAATAACAATATTCAAAAAATGATGTTAAGGTCTAGAATATGGCTATACATATAGATTAAGTCTTCTGATTTTGATTAATGTACAATAAAATCACGTGATTTACAAAATTACACAATTTGAGTTATTATATTATGATTTACATGATTAATACATTAAGTTTACTTAAAACCCATTCAGCACACAGGTATGTGAATAAAATGAACATGCTTGAATTGACATTTAATAAAATGATTAAAATTTTACATATGAGTGTCTATCTAATACACATTGGTATTTACAATACAATTGACATGTATGCACACACATGTGTGCGTGTAATTTCTAAGCATTTAAATTGTCCTATAATAATACATTATTAAATTTTTAACATATTAATAATACAATACCTATGCTAGGTTTACTTAAACCATATATATATATATATATCTGCATATCAGTGGGATATATTAATTTATTTACATAACATATTTGAATTTATGAAAATAATAGAATTACATTAATTTTTACCTAAATGTGTCTGAAATGCATTTCATATATATACGTTCATAAAATGCACTATATTTGGTGATTATATTTCAATCGTATAACAAATTATCAAAAATTTAAGTTACTACATTTTAATGATGCAGATATCTATTAACGTGTGTGTCCATATTGAATCGCAGGTGCACACTGACATGTACATATTTTAGTTTGACACAATAATAAGATTATTAAAAGTTATTTTCACAGTTATTTGTTGAAAATATATAAATCGTGTTTAATTCTTTCATAACAGTTTAATATCTTTTTTTTCTTAAAATATAACCTTGACTGCTGGTAAAAGTTAATTCCTCCAGCAGGTATATTTTATTATTTTTGTAAAACTTGTTTTTCATCAGGTTATTCTAAACTAATTAGTCTTGCATTGGTGGTCGAGAGGTCAGCGCGACTGCCTTGCACTTGTAGGCAGTTGCCCGGGTTGCGGGTTCGCGTCCCGGCCGATGCTATGACACTTAAAAAAAAATACAGTTTTCTCTTCTTTTTTAAAAGGAAATAAAGTCAATTTTGTGATGGGTCACTTTTTTTTTCCATATGTCATAGCATCGACCGGGATACGAACCCACAACCGTCTGCAACCAACTACTTGCTTGCAAGGTGGGTGCGATGACCTATCGGCTAACAATGCAAATCTTTTAGACTAATTTAAAAGTGTTGATAATTAATTAATTAACAATCAAAAAGTGACCCATCATCAATTTTGTGATGGATCACTTTTTGACTGTTGATTAATTAATTATCAACACTTTTAAATTAGTCTAAAAGATTTGCATTTTGATTTTAAGTCAAACAAAATTCTGTGCATTATTTTCGAAAAAATAGATTTTAAAATAATATTCTACATATGTCTCGTGATGATAGGTTGCTTTCAAATCCAAGCAGAGTTATTTATTTGTGTTACTCTTTTTTTAAAAAAAAAATTATAGTTAAACAATTTAAGATAATACTGTGTTATATTGTATATCTAATTTTTAAAATGCCATTTCAGACTAAAGAATATTAAAATAAAATAATTCACTGTATATACGTGTGATACATTTATCTGTAGTTCCCTGCATGTATAGATAAACACTTATGTATACCAATTCTTCAAGCTTTATCTTAGTAAGCTTGGTGGTCTGGGTGAGATTGGTTTACAGTCACATTGGGGAAAAATGCAGGTATGGTTGCCATTCTCCCTTCTGTCTATGACTTGATGAGCTTCAGGCCCGGAAACTGTTTTGTCCGGATTTGTAGCTATGAATTTCAACACAAAGAAGTGGGTCATTCTCCATGTGAATTCAAACCATTGAACTGTAGAGTAGCTGCTTCCTCCTGTCTTGAGTTCAGCTACATCTTCATGGGAGTTCTATCCAATTCTGAAGCTAGCTATTCTGCTTTTCAAAAATATTAGCCAAGACTTCTGGTCAGCTCTTACAAAATATATTTAGCCAAGACTTAATACCAGATTCTTCTCACCATCTCTTACAAAAACTACAAGCCAAACTATACAGAACTATTTAACCCTTTACAGTTATTATTCCAAGTGAAATGTAGAAAATATCTACAAAAATTTCTTTATTTCTACTTTTCCTTTACTTTATATATAAATGCAAACACAACTATGTTGTTGTGTGTTATGTAATCCAGGCAGTTACATTGCTCCTCTCCGAGGAAAAGGGAAAATAGAAATGAAACCGTTCTAACTATTTTACATAATCGACATGTAATTATAAATTTATTAAACGCACATTGATTACGTAAGTAATATTTACTGAGGCTATAACCTCGATAATATGCATGTAAAAATGCGATAGTAGGGACCTCTACAGGTGTTTTAACCACAAGCTTACGCTTTTCTTCCATAGCATAAGCTTGTGGTTAAAATACCTGTAGAGGTCCCTACTATCGCATTTTTACACGCATATTATCGAGGTTATAGCCTCAGTAAATATTACTTACATAATCGATATGTATAATCAAAAAATTCATATCTAAAACAATATACTTATCAATTTTTTTTAGACATCTGACATTTAATAGAATGAATAGTGATCTGCAATTTTGAGATTGATAAAGAATTGTCATTGGACTATAAGTATACAATGCACCAGGAACACAACACCAAGAGGACTGCCTCAATTGAGGCAATATAAGCTACTATAACCCATGATAAATGTAATGCAAAATCATTTGTGAAGTCCTCTCCCTTGGAAGGTCTGGACAATATGAAACTATGCTCTGCTTCTTTGAGTCTTATAGGTTGGGAAACAAACTATGAATTGCTTCTTTCCTTTGGAGACTTAGAGGCTGGAATCATGGCAGGACTACATTAACTGCTCTGTGATAATATAAAATACAAAAAAATGGATTGAAGCAAATAGCCGAGATAGAACACTCCCCAGAGTTGCATGAAAACATTGCATCCTCAACCCAGTGACAAAAATCTCCATGATCAAAACGGAAAATGCAGCTAAACACTTCACCAATCAAACACCAAATTCAATCTCCAAAATCAAAGATTTTCTATTTAACTCTAAACATGAACCTCTTTAAACATACATGAAAATTACTATTTTATAATTTAAAATCATCAAAACTTGTCACAGATTTCACAGTAATTTTTGAAATTAGTTTTGCATAAAATACACTTTTTTCAGTTGTGGTTTGAGATCAAGTTGATAATTTTGAAGTCATGATTACCAGCATGTGATCATCATCGGCCTTTTTGGGCAGCCATTTACAATGATTGCCACAGTACATGATCATCACCAGCCCTCAGCTGGGTAGCCATTTGTAATAGGATGGAGGGCTGGAAATAGAGTGAACCTGGAATTATGGAAAATCATCATCAATACCAGTTCAACACAAATTTAAAATTTACATAAAAGTGTATTAAGTAAGAGAATATCCTAAAATATATAAGAATCACAAAATATATTTTCTCAAGAAATGACTAAAGAAAATAGTTTTTTTTCTCCCTTAAATTTTTTTGGAGTTTTAGAAGTAGCTATGAATCAGTCATTTCATTCCACCAAAATTTTACTTGCCTTTTAAAATATATAGATATTTTAAGTGTCACTTTACCAAAGAAATTATTTAAATTTTTGTTATTATATATAATGATATGTCTTGATATATATATATTATAACGTGATGTACTGTTTTCCATATATATTTTACGCACATATATAATCTTAAAAGATTGCGTGTATGTATATATAACGATACACGTATATGCGTAATTGTTTAAAAAAATATTCTTAAATTATTCCATTTTATCGCCCAGCATATTTATGAACATCACTTTATGACCTCAAGTGCCAATCCTATATTTCTCTAAGAATCATGGGATAGCTGGAATACCAATATGGAAATGCCCCTGGACGAGCTCTGCTCAGGGCTGGTGGTAAAATTTACCAGGAGTAGATCTAACCCTCTCTTTTTTTCTATTTTAAAAAAAAACAAAAACAACAACAAAAAAAACCATTTTAAACATATTTATTAGTAATGATATTTACGTATCTATAAAAAAAAAAACATTATTTACGTAAGTTGAATTAGTGTCTCTTTTCTCTTTTAAATCAAAGATTTATATCAGTTTTTTTTTTGTTTTGCTCTTTTCTTTTTCTTGCCAAAACTCCCCCACACACAAATATGCTATTATATGTATTTTGCACCGAAGATTTAATTGGACTAATTTATACACTAATAAATTCTGTAGAAAATAGTTAGACCTCTCCGGGCAAAGAAAAGAAATTTTAAGTTCGCAATTGTGTCAACAGTTTTCTCAATTTCGTGGACTAAGCTTACTAAAAGTGACATATATGCAAATAGGGGGAAAAAATACATGCGTTTCCCCGGGGAATTGATTGAATTCACCTGGTGAAAAGGGAATCTCTGGTCCTTTGTCGATGAACGAACTTTGTTTTTTTTTTTGAAGTTCGGGTTCCATGGCTAAAGTCCATTTATTTATTTATTTTCTTCCTCTTGTGGTGATTCAACATTGTTGCTTATTGAGGCGAATTCTCTGGGCTTGACGTCCCTTCTCCGATATCGGCAGCTGCTATATATTCGGGGGGGGAGGAGGATTCGGACCCTCCGCACGTTGAAGCCTCTACCCCAGCCTGACCATATTTTATCAAATGTATATCACGTTGATCTCTGATTATTATTTTCTGATTATCAGTCTACTGTCCACTTTCTTCTCCGTCCAAACTTATACTAATCCTTAATTCTTTTTTTTTAATTATCGAATTTATCTTTCTTTTCATTCATTTTCAATTATATTTCCATTCACATTCCATATGCCTTTGTTGGAATGCACCACAAAAGCTTTTTACCCCTATTTCTTTCCAAGTAATATTTAATTAGCATTAGACATTCCACGATTTTTATAATAATTACTTCCATTGTTCTGCAAAATCAGTCTTCCATCTTGACATTTATAGTTCTTTTGTTGACTTAATATGTATATATTTAAAAAGTTTATCAAACAAAATGTTTCCTTTTTATTTTGTGAATTTTTCATTTTTAATGGTTCAAACACACACACATATACATAGCGATGTGTATAGCTGGGTTTGGCAAAAGAAAAAAATCAGCAAATGTATACCCCCCCCCATACCTCTTTTATGAGTTTTTTTTTATTTATTAAAATAACTAAATCCAATCCGACCAACTGGTAAATATTAGTTTTGTTAGTAAAGTAATATATATATTTAATAATACGTTAGTAATAAGATATATATATATTTTAATAATGCGTTAAGTATACGAATCCGTATTTGTCTAATTATCGCAACAGGGTTTGATTATGCCTGCCCTGTTGCAATACCCCCCTCCCGGAAGCCTTCAAATACAGTCTATGTATTTGAATGGCTCCTAAATACCTATCCTACACCTGTAAATATTACAATATTTTAATAATTTTATACGAATATTCAATATGTATGTACTTATATAAGTGTCAAAATCTATCACTAAAATACACATGCATAAAACAATATTCACTTGCTAAGTCTGATTATATATTTTCTTATCCATTTCCCTTGGTTTCATTCCCTGTTCAGGATTCGGTTTCTCTGGCGGTCGACGTCCTTCATATGGATATTTCCACTTTGACTTAGTCTCACTGTCCCATGCTTTCCTGTCTTCTGTTCTGTCCGTTTGTTCTCCATAATCATGAGTACTAATATCTATGGCAGCTAGCAATTTGGACACTTCCTCAATAGATGTATTTCTCGCCCCCAGCATCATCTGTTCTACCTTCATTGGCCTGTTCTGCCTTACAATACGTTTTGTATTCTTTTCTGACAGATTACAAGTGTCCAGTATTTGCAACCTTGCCACCTGCTGATGGAAAAATAGCTTTGCTGATCCTCTTCAGTATATTTCTCTTGCATGATCTGATACTGTATCAATTCCTGATGCTCCTCAGACGAAAAAGCATTTCTTATCTCTCGCTGATAGTCCGCAAAGGTTGTGGGCTGCCGAAGACATGAGTTCCACCAAGATTGAGCACTTCCCGTAAGGTTACCGCATGCTATTGCAATTTTACACTTCTGATATGAGGTTAATGCTGAAGTATCTCCTCAGGCTTTGCAAATGTTCTATGGGTGCCTCTTCCATCTGTCCTGTCCAGCAAACTGCCGAACCTTTAAAAGTTGGTTTATATTAGCTGGTGCTGCCGCATATTTTACGACCTCGTCAGATTTTTCCATGGCATCTCTTTGTTTTACCTGAACCGTCTTCTCATCTTTCCCCCATATTGTCATTTATTTCCTTCTCTCGTGGTTCTTCTTTGTCTATGCTTGCCTCTTCTTCCGCCTCTCTATCGCTATTCTCCTTTGCTATTCCCACCTTCCATTCCAAACTTTCCAGTCTTTCTTTAAATTTCTGAAACTTCGATTCTATATTTTCTAATTTTTCTAGAATCAACTCCAACATCTTACATTCCTCTCCCTTTTCTTTGTCTTCTTCCTCCATTTTATTTTGGGATCTTGTTTTCATGAAATTTCATTAAATTTCCTTTCTTTTCTTTTTTTGATATATAGTATATTTCTTTCCTTTCTTTTCATTCTCTACATACTAGGTTCTGAAACCCCAAATCCCCAAAGCACAGTGCTGCCCCCCTTCCCGGACTTTCTTATGCCTTCAATATTTCTTAAGTATATATGTTTATAATTCTACCGTGGACCGATCGATATTTCACTATGTTATTTTGACTTACTCTTGTTTTCCACTTTTATAAAACCCCGTTTTGAAAACTAGTACAGATAGACTATTGCTATTTCAAAATCTTCATTTCAAAGTTAGTTTTAAATTCAGAACTGTCAAAATGATTACAAAAGCAAAAAGTGTAAAATATATTAAAAATCATAGCTACTGTGTGGGTGTAAATTAAATATAATTCATTACCCGAATTTTTTTTAAAACAACATTAATTCAATATATATATAAATTATTTTTATCTAGTTATGACATCTTATAATAATAAGTAACCGAAACTCGAATAATTCTTTTGTATCTAATTAAAATGGATCAATTATAAAGGTTAACCACTTAAAAACTCATTTATTCTTTCTTTTTTTTTAAAATATCTATTACCTTTTTTTCTTAAAAAAAAAAAAAAATCAATCGTGAACAAAAAAAAACATTTACGTTCGTTATTTAAAAAAAAATCCATAACAAACTGAAAGTTCTTTAAAACCAGTCTAACCTAAACTAATTACTTTATGAAAGCACCTTTATATTCTACACTCGGTATTTTTCATATAGCCTAAAAAGTTTTTTTTCCTTATAAAACTCAATATTAACTACATCCAACTCTGCCAATATAATATAACTTCCGTTTTCCTAATTTTTTTCTTTTAGCTAAAACAATAATGATCTGACAAAATCGATATGTATATATTTATTTCTTAAAAAAAAATTCATGCTAATTTCTATCATATTTTTCTTTCCCTCATTGACCCACTTCTCTTCAATGCCCTTTCGTTGGGTCACCATTATAATGTGATGTACCGTTTTCCATATATATTTTACGCACATATATAATCTTGAAAGATTGCGTGTATGTATATATAACGATACAAGTATATGCGTAATTGTTTAAAAAATATTTATTCTTAAATTATTCCATTTTATCGCCCAGCATATTTATGAACATCACTTTATGACCTCAAGTGCCAATCCTATATTTCTATAAGAATCATGGGATAGCTGGAATACCAATATGGAAATGCCCCTGGACTAGCTCTGCTCAGGGCTGGTGGTAAAATTTACCGGCAGTAGATCTAACCCTTCCTTTTTCTTTCTATTTAAAAAAAAACTCATAACACAAACACACAAAAAAAAACCATTCATTTTATACACATTTATTAGCAATGACATTTACGTATCTATAAAAAAAACATATTATTTACGTAAGTTGAATTAGGGTCTCTTTTCTCTTTTAAATCAAAGATTCATATCAGTTTCTTTTTTTTTTTTTGTTTTGCTCTTTTCTTTTTCTTGCCAAAACTCCCACACACACAAATATGCTATTATATGTATTTTGCACCAAAGATTTAATTGGACTAATTTATACACTAATAAATTCCGTAGAAAATAGTTTGACCTCTCCGGGGAAAGAAAATAAATTTTAAGTTCGCAATTGTGTCAAATAACAGTTTTCTCAATTTCATGAAGTAAGCTTACTAAAAGTGGCATATATATGCAAATAGGAAAAAAAAATACCTGTGTTTCCCGGGGAATCGAATTCACCTGGTGAAAATGGAATCTCCGGTCCTTTGTCGGTGAACGAACTTTGTTTTTTTTTTAAATTCGGGTTCCATGGCTAAAGTCCATTTATTTATTTATTTTCTTCCTCTTGTGGCGATTCAACATTGTTGCTTATTGAGGCGAATTCTCTGGGCTTGACGTCCCTTCTCCGATATCCGCAGCTGCTATACATTTGGGGGGGACAGGATTCGGACTCTCCGCACGTTGAAGCCTATACTCCAGCCTGACCATCTTTTATCAAATGTATATTACGTTGATCTCTTGATTCTTATTTTTTGTTTATCAGTCTACTGTCCACTTTCTTCTCCGTCCAAACTTATACTAATCCTTAATTCTTTTTTTTTAATTATCAAATTTATCTTTCTTTTCATTCATTTTCAATTATATTTCCATTCACATTCCGTATGCCTTTGTTGGAATGCTCCACAAAAGCTTTTTACACCTATTTCTTTCCAAGTAATATTTAATTAGCATTAGACATTCCACGATTTTTATAATAATTACTTCTGTTGTTCTGCAAAATCAGTCTTCCATCTTGACATTTATAGTTCTTTTGTTGACTTAATATGTATATATTTAAAAAGTTTATCAAACAATATGTTTCCTTTTTATTTTGTGAATTTTTCATTTTTAATGGTTCGAACACACACATACATAGCGATGTGTATAGCTGGGTTTGGCAAAAGAAAAAAATCAGAGCAAATGTATAACCCTCCATCTCTTTTATGAGTTCTTTTTTTATTATTAAAATAACTAAATCCAATCCGACCATGCAAATGACCGTTGATTGTACATCAACTGGTAAATATTAGTTTTGTTAGTAAAGTAATATATATTTTTAATAATATGTTAGTAATAAGATATATATATTTTTTAATAATGCGTTAAGTATACGAATCCGTATTTGTCTAATTATCGCAACAGGGTTTGATTATGCCTGCCCTGTTGCAATATATATATATATATTACTATCACAGACTGCATTTAGATAATTATAATGTCTTTAAATTAAATATAGAAATTTTAACCAATTTTAAGAAATGACCATGGATTCTCGTACATGACTTCAAGTCACTCGTAAAAAATCTGTTTTTACATTAACATGGTGTTTTTACACTTATTTTAAAGCTTATAAAGTACCATAAGATGCTGCCCTCTCTAGAATTATTTTACAAGTAAAAAATCAATAATATTGATGTAAGAAACTACAACAATGGGAAAAAGCAGACTTTCCTAAATGCTGATTGGATGGTTCTCATTTTAATAATTTTCACTGCTCCAACTTTTTTGTTTTGATTTTCAAAATGAGAATGAATAGAATGTTTTTTTATTTTTCATACCTATTATAAATTATTTTGATAAAATATGGTGAAAATATAATTATTTTAGAAAAAATAGTAGGATTTTAGTAAAAAATTCTTTACTTTTACACGAATGTAAATTGAAAAAGAAACCAGTATTAACAACAATTTTGAAACCTTTCAACAATTTTTATCACCCCAAGATCTATATTTGATTTTTAAACAAAAATGAATGTTGTAGTGTATTTTGTTGATATTTTTGTATATATAATGTATTTTGATAAAATATGCTGAAAATATAATTATTTTACAAAAATAGTAAGATTTTAATAAAAAATTCTTTATTTTTACACTAATGTAAATGGAGAAAGAAATCAATGACGTCCACAGCACTTCCTAATTTGTTACAAACTTTATTTTTAGGTCTTTCACTATCAAATATTTTTATAATTATAATAGAAATTTATTTTTGAAAAAACTTTTGTTCACTTTCATAATCTGACAAATTATTAATATACATTTTACAAACAAAACTAAAACAAATAATATTAAAAGATGAATATATTTTCACTGCTAATTTTATAATTGACCAATCAAAAGTCATAAACCTTTAATTCACTTGGACAATAAAAAAACTTCAGTTAAATTTTTTTTTCAGTGAGTGTTAAAATGTCTTAAATGCATTATTTAAAACAACTCACTTTTGTATATATGTTTCTCTGTGCTTCTCTACATAAAGATATGTCAGCAAGGAATTCTCTTTGTGGAGACCAGTCCATGTAATTGTCAGCATTGGGAATGTATAATCAGGTATGTTGGTATTCCATGAGTTTCCTACTATCTAGGACTTGATGAGCTTCAGGCCAGCAAACTTTTGGTCCAAAGGCTATGAATTTCAGCACAAAGAAGTGGGTCATTTACCTCGATGTGAAATCAAACTCCATTGAACTGCAAAGCAGTTGCTTTCTTACATACTCATGGTAGCTTTGTATAACTCTGGAAACTTGTTTTGCATCTAGATATTCTGCTACAGCTACCAACTACTACAGCTAACTACTTCACAAAATATTTTAGCCAACTTTGCAGCTGGTCAATTTGGTTAGCTATATCTCATCTTTTTCCACCTGCTCAAAAATGTTAAAACCAATCTGTTCTTTTCAAAAACTACTATCCAGACTTGTCAGTTGGCCAATTTGGGTACTGCTTCTCAAAATATTAAAACGAGACTTTGCATCTAGCTATCATCAGCCAGCTGATTCACAAAAATATTAAGACCAGAACTGTCTTTAAAAAAATTACTATCCAAACTGAATGGATATTTTTTATCAGTCCTTTTATAGAATCATTTGGAGGCGATAAAAACTCCTTAATTGAAAAGTTTTTTTCTTCTAAGAAAGATCATTAATCCTTTCAAAAGCAACTTTGAAATTTAACCAAAGGTGTGATCTACCTGTTTTTACCCATTTCAAATCACTTTTAATTAAAAGTTACTTTTTGGAATTTTTAATCTACAAATATTTTTAAAAATTGATAAAGAAATGTAAACAAGCATTAACAATAAAAAAGATTTTTCGAAACAAATCATGCTTGTTTTTTTTTTTTAAATTCAAAATCAGAATTACAATATTTATTTATTAGTCCTTTTAAAATTTTTAATTTATATTAAAATTCTGTTTTAAATCCAGAACTATTTAACCCTTTATAGTGATTATTATTCCAAGTGAAATGGAGAAAAATATCTACAAAAATTTATGTCTGTTTATTTCTACTTTACTTTATATATAAATATGTGTACACACAAAACTATGTTGCTGTGTGTCATGTGCAACAGTTACAATATATATATTACATTTAGAATAACATTTTTTCCATAGGGATTCATTATAATTGTTTAGTTTTATCATGATATATTTGATGTACAAGACATTTTGATAACCCAATTGAGTTCACTGTCCAGGATAAAGTTGTATATAAGCTGTTTAAATATTATATTTTGATTAAAAACATTTTATCCCATTTTTCTTTATAAACTTCTTCTTCTTTATAGTAATTTCTTTTAGACCACAAATGTTCAAAATACTTAATAGTTTTTTGTAACACTTCCTTGTAAAACCCACTACAAACTAATTCTATTAATACTTTTATATATATATCACATTTCTTTGAAGTCTTACTGTTTTAAATTTTCAAGTGTGTGATCTTATTGCAATATTGAAAGATGTATGATAATGTATATTAATTCCAACTAATATTTATGTCAATATAAAATAAAATAAAGCATTAAATAATCATTTATTACTACTATTTATATGTCAATTTCTATAAAAAGAGGGAAAACTGGAGAAATATATATGCAAGATTATAAAAGAGAGTCTGGAAATATATTTGATATTTTTGAAAGATTAATTAAATTTATTAATTGTTGACAATATTTTGTTAAGAATTTGTTATTCATATTCAAACGGCATCCAATGAAAAGGTTATTAGTTTTTTTTCTGAAAGACATCTTTGAAATCAAACATTGCATTATGTTATGACATACTTTACCTATTCTCTATAAAAATATTAAAATCTATTGTTTCTAGATGACATGAAATATGAAAGTGTTTCCTACCTTCATAGTTTATTTTTGATGCTTCCACTGCCATCATGAAATCTTGCATGACATTTGAAAACTTCCTTGCATCTCATTATTTGATTGTCATACACAATTTGTTTGAGAAGTACTTTTGCCCATTTTAAGACAAAGTGCTAGTGCATTGCCTATTGAAAGTTAAATTATGCAACACATTTAATAATCCAGATACGCTCGTGCCTTAAAATTTTTATTGGATACAGCTTGACTTTCTCATTATGTAGTACTGTAGCCAGCATGGAGAGAGTATCAGTCGTCTTTTCACTGGGATGCACTTATAGATTCACTAATTTTGCCTTGAGGTTTATCTGCAAAGTTTTGGCATGTTCATTCTTTAGACCACTAAATAAAATTACAGTTTCAACACTAGGTTACTTAATAATAAATAGTTGTCAAAAATGTTTCTAATGTTGGCTAAGGAAAAGATTTATACTGTCTTTATTTATTGTCAGTAGTTGAGCACAATACTAACATTTAACATTATTTATCTCGTCAAATGAACAGAATAAAGCCAGGAATGAAAGTTTTTAATTTGCTGTATTTCAATTTTACTGAAACAATTCTTCATTAAATTTAATATATATCATAACTTGAATAAAACTAAAGATCATTTAAAATTAGTTTTTCATGCTTAAATTACTTTGCTTTAGTTGGAAAGCTTTCCTTAAAAGAGACTTGTATAAAATTTTGCACACTTTACAAAGTCTATTATCGGAGCATAATTTATTAATATGTATAAATTATGTACTTTTTTATTTTTAACGTGTGAATAGTTGATTATATGTTATATATGTATTTAATTTTACTTTATACTTTCAACATGATCTACAATGATATAATAGTGAATAAAAATATGCTATAATAAAGTGAAAGAATAAAAGTTACCAATATAATTAAATAATAAATCATAGATTTCTACTTTACAGCTATCAAATTATAATAATAAAATTGTGCCAAAACACATATAACGTAAAGCTATATAAATGATAATTAACAAATTAAATAGGCTTAGCGCTTTCAAGAAAGTATATTTCTCATAATCATAGCCTGTTATGACTTGCTCACAGGAATCATTATGTATGTATAATATGCAAACTTTATGCAAATGAGTCAATTGGCCCATCTTTTGGATATAGCAAAACATGATTCTTTACAATTAATGGTAGAGTCTTCCGATGTGAAGTAAGCCTCCTTTACCTTATCAGTCCCGTTTTTTGCTTCATTTAGCAATATTTTCCCAATTTCTCCAAGCAATTGTTCTGATTACTTAAGACAATTCCTAAATAGTTGTACATATTCACCACACTTAACTTTATATATCCCAAGAAAAAATATCTTCTCTTTCTCCAGCATTTACCATTATTACTTTTGATTTTTCTTCAATCTCCACCTCTTTACCTACCCCTACACAAGTCTTCAGTACAACTTCTATATCTTCCCTACTTTCTGAAAATAAAAAATAGAAAATAAAAGACCTGATAATATGTACACTCCCTTTCCATCCACTAATAGTATGTCTATCTTTCTTCCTAATATTTCTATTGCCTTTCCAGATATCAAATATAACAAAAGCAAGTGACATAGGGTATCGTATATTATTTTCTTCCATCCATTTTGCCACCCTTCCAGCCACCATACAAACAAAAACTTTATACAACATTAATGTTACTGCTACCAGTCCATAATTGTTTATCTTTCCATGATATTTACCCATTCCTTTAAATAATAGCTTCACTCTTGTATTATTTCAATTATCTAGCAATTCTGTCTTCTATGCCATCTTATTTGTGATGTGATGCACTATGCCTTTTTCTTTATCGGAGTCAGGAATCTCAGCCACTATGTCCAGAGAAACTTGTTAGCCATCTTACCTTGCCTTTCCATTCCCCACTAAGTTTTTCCCATATTCTCTATCTTACTCCATCTCATTTCCACATCATCTTTGTCCAGCTTTCATATCTAGATTCCCCTCATATTTTCCAAAACTAGCATAAAAACCAAGAATCCACTTTTTGTATAATTACTTTCTTTATATTTATTCTCCCACAACTTCATTATTTGTATTCTTTCTGCTTGCAGGCACTTACATTCAATTAACATGCCTAATATTTTCTATGCCGTCCTTATATAACTTTCAGACTAAATCACCCACATTCCTCCATTTATGTGAATATTCCCTTGTTGCTAACAATTCTGTTTGAGTCTTACTTAAACAGTAAATTTCTTTCCTTGCTATTATCATAAATTAACTCACACCCAATATTGTTTATTTCTATATATATTTAAATTTTTTAGCCTCCATATTAGTTCTCCAATTCCCCAATTTCTATTAATGCATCTATTCTTCTATCACATTCTTTGTCACTCTAACAGTCAACAATTTTTCTAATATAATTTATCCCATTTTCTGTATTAGTATACTGGCATAAAGTCTTTATTAAAATCTTCTGCATTCCATTCTACCTTTCTCACCCATTCTGTTGACTGTTCTTTACTTATAACCCATACTATTTTGGCTATTCTCTTACTATCCATAAATTTCAATCCTCTGAACATTTTCATTTTGCTTTTTGCATCTCTCATATAAAAACTTGACCATCCCATTTCTTCATGAATTGTCTCCTTTGCCATCTAGACTTCTGCATCTAATGCATGTCTTCCTACTTCTCTTTGTACTTTCTCTAAGTAATCTAACACCCCTTTACTAATACATAATGCATCATTACCATAGGTTAACCCTGCTCCTGCCATTTTCATATAATTCTTGCTACATCATATTTATTATATGAAAATACTGTTAATATCTTTCTTTTCATTGCTTCATTTATCTTTTTTTTCCCCCATTCATCCAAGCAATTTATCCATATTTACATTTAACTTTATATCCCCCCTCCCCATTTTTTTTTCTCTTCTCTTTTCCCATCATTACTTTGGATTTTCCTTTACTAAATTTAATCCCCATCTCTTTACCCGCCCTTGTGCACATCTTCCATATCTTTCCAATTATTTGTGCACAAGAAGATATCAGCAATTAAAGATCTAGTAATATATATTTTCCCTTGCCATCTACTAATGATAAATCTACTCCTCTTCCTAGTCTTTTTGTTCTATCCATTTCTCACAAATATAACAACAAGAAAGGTGATATACGGCATCCTTGCCTTAATCCAACCTCATTTTTAACTCTGATCCTATATTTCCTAATTAATATGTAATTATTTTTCATAAGATCCACTAAACTTACATTCCCAAATTTACTCAACTTACCCATAATCTATTTATATTTACCAATGCCTTCTCTGTATTATAAAGACATATACCTGTATTCTTACTCATATCTATAAGTTGTGTGACTACCAATAAACTCTCCCACACTTCTATCCAATCTAAAACCTCTTTGCATATTTTCTTCCATCTATTTTGCCACCCTTTCAGCCACCATATATGCATAAACTTTATATAACACTGGTGTTACCACTATAGGTTTATAATTGTTTGACTTTCTATGATTCTTACCCTTTTCTTTAAGTAATAGCCTTACTTTTGCATTATTCCAGTTATCTGGAAATTCTGTTTTCTGTGCCATCTTATTAAAACATAGTAATAAATTTAATTTTGCTGTATTTCCCCAATTCATCACCATCTCTGCTGCACATCTATCTAAACTCCTTGCCTTTCCACTTTTCAATTTCCTTCCTGCCTCATTCATTTTCTATAAAAATAATATTTCCATTACTATGTGCTTTTGTTTGTTATCACTCTGTCCTTCACATCTTTTCTATATCTATTACATACTTATTTAAGATTGTCTCTAATTCTTCTGTAGATCCACATTCTTTTCCTCATCATTTAGCAATACTATTTCTCTCTCTTCTACATTTCTTTTTTAACATATTTTCAAAATTTTTTGCTCCTATCTATTCCCCTTTTACTAATATCCTCCAATAATTTATTTAATTTCGTTCTGTCAATAGTTTCCCCATTTAATATTAACATCTTTTTCACTTTCTTTGTTTTTAAGAGCACATTTATATTCTCTGCTTACTTTTTTCCTTTCTTTTACACATTTACTAATTCTCACTTTTCTCTTACTTTTATTCTTCTGAATATTCTCATCTAACACCCTATTTGCCACTTTTTCTTCATCACATCAGTTCTTATGTTCATTCTCAAGAAATTCTTCCACGACTTCTACTTTTATTTTATATTTTTCTAACTTATTCTTATCATTCATTCTCCATCTTTCACTATCCTTTCTACTTTTATTATTCTTTTCCATCACATTACTAACCATTTCTATTATAAAGAAATTATGATCACTATTACATGTCTTCATTATCAAACATTTTAATTTTCCATACTTTATTCATTCCCTCTTCCTTTCCTAATACATAATGTATTGTGTAAAATATATTATTTCTAGACCATGTGTATTGCCCCTCATAAATATTTGATACATTTCCAATGCTCAAATTCATTCTCTGACAATTGTTCAAAAACTGCCCATTTTAGATATCCATGTCATCAATTTCTTCAATATGCCCATTCATATCCCCTATAACCATTATTTTCTTCCCCATTTTTTTGAAAATGTACATCCTTAAATAGGCATTCATATATGCTACTGTTCCACTCCATTATAGTTTGACTATCTCCAATGGTCATATACACCATCTATTCTTGTCTAACCTTATCTAAATGTTCTTAACACTTTACTATATTTAAATTTTTTTTTGACATAATTCCTATACCACCACCCCTTTTTTCTTTTCTATTTATATCCTGCCATATCAAATCTTCCATTGTAGGTTCTTCTCTTAGTTGTGTTTCCACTACTGCTAATAGCTCAGGCTTTTTGTTTTTAACTGCTTTGTTTAATTCCAGCCACTTTCTGGTCTCTTATATCTTGCATATTCAAATATCTAATTTTAACAATTTCTTCATTCCTTATTATTCTTTTATAAATTATTTTCAGTCTTTCTTCTCTATTACACTTGTAATTAGGTTGTTTATCATTAGTTTACAGACCCATTCCCTCTTCACATCTACATTTATATCTAAATCAGCTATCCTTTGTTTCCTTCTTACATCCTGTCCATTTTTAATCTTTTTGATAATACTGTAATTTAAAACCGTACCCCCTTTATAAGTTTCCCAAACTATAATTTTTCACAAATCTCTTGCATAATTTTTTCAATCTCTCATTTATAGACCTATTGTCAAATCTTGGTAGTAATCCAACTACTCCTACTCTTCCTTTAACCTTATTCAAATTACTAATCAATTTTTTGTAATCATCCATTATTCTCTCCAATAACTCTGAAAAATTCTTTGTCCCTATCAAAACATAAGCATCTCTACTCCATTGTTTCTTTACCTTGTCTATAACATCCTTAATTCTAACTCTGGGCAAACATAGTCTCACGTAGCCTATTTTTCCTTGCAATTACATCTCCCCATCCTCTAATTAGTGAGTCCCTATCAAGACTATCTTATATTTTCCTACTTCATCTGTAATATTCTCATCCAGCTTTTGGACTTCCTTAACTACTGCTTTCTTATTGTTACTATTCATTAATTCCTTTATGTGCTCACACTTTATGTCTAACAGCTAATTTTACTTATACATTATTTATCTCTTCCTCTATCTTACTTAATCTTTGCCTAACTAACTCCATTGCACTATTTATTTTGTCATTCATATTGCTTGTCACTCCATTAAATATATACTCTATTCTATCTTCCTTATGTACATTTTCATCTAATTCTGACTTTTTCTTTAAACTATCTACACATAGACACCATTTTTTTCATCTCTTTTATCACATCTATACATAATCTACATAACTATACACCTTTTACATTCTAGTCTTATTTAACAATTTCAAATGAAACAGTTTATCACATTCACTACACTCTACCACATCACACTTAATGTTCTTCTTACCATCATACATACATTGTGGGCTACAAATGTAACCTGTATTTCCCTTATTTTTCAATTTCCCTATTCTGTATTTAAATTTATGATTTTTCTACTTTTCTTCAAATACAAAAGGGAAAAAAACTTTTGAAATGGTGATCGATAAACACATGCTTTGCCAACCTTACACTCCAAACATTACCCTTTCTCAAATAAATCATTCTTATTTAAATTGAATAGCAAACCTAAAATCCAACTAATCTTACATATTACTTAGTTTTAAAGCCTCCTTGCAGCAAACACACATGCAAAATATTTTTCCCTTTTATATTTAAAATGGTATATCGAATGACTTTCCAAACCGTTAGCAATGTTTTTCTCAATCTTTTCAAATCCAATTAAATCTATCTGTCTGTGTTCCAACTCTTTTCTCACCACTTACTAAGGAAATATTCTCCAACACCAGAATTTTTTCCAGATGATATTCAAAATATATAAAATTTTAACTTATCTTGCAGAACAAATCATCCACATCAGCAAGGCAGGCAAAGCCTCATATTATCATTGTCAAAATCATTGACAGCAGGTTATTTCTTGTGGAAAAAACAAGAAACAAAAAAATTAATGAAAATTATTTTATTTAAATTGAAATTATGTTTTATTTATAATTAAAAAATAAAAGATTAAAAAAGATTTCTTTTAAATAATGCTTTTTATATAAATAGCCCATTAGAAAGTAAAGTAATATGCTTCATAAAAGCAATAGGCTCAAAAAGTCATAAAAATCAAGCCTCAGATGGTTTTATGGAATGGTTTATTACTTTTTATTTTCAATGTTAAAATTTTTTTTTGGCTGAGTGAGTTAAAACTCTAAACTTTTGATTGGTCAATTGCAGAATCAGCAGTAAATATATATTCATCTTTTAATATTATATTCATTTTAGTTTCATTTGTAAAAAGTGCATTAATAATTTGTCAGATTATGAAAGTGAATGAAAGTTTTTTCAAAAATAAATTTCTATTTATAATTATAAAAATATTCAATAATGGAAGACCTAAAAAGAAACTTCATAACAAATAAGAAAGTGTTGCTGACATCAATGATTTCCCTCTCAATTTGTTAGTGTAAAAATAAAGAATTGTTTACTAAAATCTTACTATTTTCCTAAAATAATTTATATTTTCAGCATATTTTACCAAAATACATTATATGTAAATAAATGCCAGTAAAATATTCTAAAACATTAATTTTTATTTGAAAATCAAACAAAGAGCTTGGAGCAATGTAAACTGTTGACAAGTGTCAAAATTGTTGTTAGAACTGGTTTCTTTTTCAATTTATGTTCCTGTAAAACTATACAATTTATTAAAATCTTACTGTTTTTCTAAGATAATTATTTTTTCAGTATATTTTATGAAAATAATTTATAATATGTAAAAAAAATACTAAAAAAACACTCTAAAACTTTCATTTTGAAATGCAAAACAAAGAAGTTGGAGCGAAGTAAATTATTGACAGGCCTCTTCTTTTGTTGAAAGGAGAACCAACCAATCAGCATCTAGAAAAGCCTGCCTTCTACCATTGTTGAAGTTTAAATGTAAAATTTATTGATTTTTTACTTGTAAAATAATTCTAGAGAGGGCAGCATCTTACGGTACCTTTTTAAGCTTTAAAATGACCGTAAAATCTTTACCGTAGCGCTAAAAATGACGGTATTTGAGTGACTTGAAACCATAATCATTTTTGACTGGAGAAGTCATGGAAAGAGTTAACAGAATGAACAAAATGGTGGAGGTTCATAAATAATATATTTAAAAACAGAAATTATAACGTAATAAAAATCATAATTGGTTGATTAATTATGCAAGGATAATAAATTTATTTTCTGCTTAAGGGATTCCTTAGATTTGTTCAAATAGCAAATGGAAAAATATAATTTGTAATCAGTTATATTTCAAACAAATATAAGAATATTTCACTCAGCTTTGAATATTGATAATATTCATAATTGCTTATAATGCTGTGTAGTTCATCGTAGTAGTAGAGAGATGGACAGGAGTTTAATTCACAGGTCCACCTTTATCATTTCTGGAATCCAGACGTATGAACTCTCAAACAATCAATTATCCAGTTATTTGATTCTGCCTTATTTAGTGCAGTAAGATTTTAGACTCTCGAGTTAAAAATCAATAAAACATTGTTCCAGCTTTGTTCCTGAATAATAAACTAGTCAATATTTTTTTTATAATAGTATATAATCATGTGATTAATTTTTATATGAACACAACTATTCAGTTTGAGAAAGTTATAAGTTCTTTGTAACTTTTTAATTTAAAATGGCAATCTGAAAAAAAATTAAAACAATGTTTTAACTTCAAAATTAATATATTTTTTTTTTTTAAAAAAAGTAGATTCACAAAGAATGTTTCTATTGTTTCAATATGTAAAATTAATGAGCAAATAAGATTAGGATGAAGTATTATGATAACCACTATAGTAAAATGATTTTCAATAATTTTATTGGATAGCTTCTAGTCATAAAACTGTTATCAGATTTAGAAAATCAAGTGTAAAAAAGTTGCATGAAAAAAAGTGCGATTTAAATATTGTTTTTATTCGGTTAACCAAAGAAATTTATGGAAATATTTATAAACGGCAGATTGCCTAACAAATTTTATTTATATTATAACAAGAAGAGATAGAAAACGCAATATATGGGTAAGAGAACGAACAGGTATTACTGGCCTCATTGAAAAAATTAAAAGACTGAAGTGGAGTTGGGCTGGACATATTGCTAGAAGAGATGATAATAGATGGACAATTGAAATCTTAAACTGGATTCCAAGAGATTGTAAAAGACCAGAAAGAGACCACTGCAGGGGTGATGTGGAGAAGAGTTAAAGATCGGAGATGGATGGAACTTGGAGAGACCTTCATCCTGCAGTGGACTGATAATGGTTAATGATGATTCAAGTTGTATGGATCCTCTAATAGTCCTTTTAAAAAAAATTAAAGCAATTAAAGAGACTATCGGATTGCCTTGCAAACAATGATAAAGTGTAGATGGGAGCTAATAGACATTAATAAAATTGCAAGAACATAATTATAAAGACATTGTTTAATGATTTTGAATAGTTTCTTCAAAAACGTACTTTTAAAAGTTATTTTGTAGCATGACCGTAGGCAAATTTTGCTTATAAGAACTTATTTGTATTATTGGCATGTTAACATAGTTATATTTGCATAGTTGAATGTTTACTCTGGGCGATTTAGCTCGTGAGTAATTATACTAATAGTTCATTACTGTATATAATTATAAAATTTTCTTAAAAGTTCCAATGTAACTAATAAGTTAAAATAAACGTTACAAGTGTTATTAATTATGTCAGATAATTTAAAGCATTTGAAATGTCTACTGTTAAACAGGGATGTGTAAACACTTTTATTTTGATTCTTATAAAACAATTGAATGACTTTATTGCCCAGGAGTTCCTAAGAAATCTGAATGCCAAAAGTGACAGATCCTAAGCTCCAACGCTTGTCACTCTTCCACTGTGCAAATCTTTCAAGGCTTTATTTTAGTGGTTTTTGGAATAATTTCATAAAGCAGCAACAATATGCAACTTATGTTGATGGTGTAATTTTAATTTGACGCAATTAAAAGCTAAAAGAATTCATGAATTTGTATCCTAGATTTACAATATGCCAATAATTGTACAATCCTTGCTAAGTCAATGAATGGCCTATGAAATGTTCTTACCATTTTGAATGCAACCTTATCCTCAGTAATGGGGAAAAAATTTGAGCAATGTTTCGATTGGGCAGTTAAGAATATTAATGAATTTAAATGTTTTTTTTTTTTTATGGCTTTTTAGATAATAGATATTAAAGTGCAACACGGAATGACATTTCAATAACTTAATTTAAATGGTATTTCATTTGACAAGCTAAAAGATGTAACAATATACATTAAAATATTATTTTATCTAATTTAGTTGTTATACAGAACTGTTATTCTCCCAAAATTATTGTATGAAGATATGATTTTATTATGGCATTTAAATCAAAGATTTTTCAGAAGCATTTCCCATAATTTTTTTATGAAACATCAAAAAATTTTATCCCTTAGAAATTTTTCTAATAATGTGTTAGTAAGATTTTCAATGATTTATTCCATAATAGTTAGATTTTTTTTATTCCTATAATTCTAAAGTTTATTGAAGGACTGATTTTTTGATTAGTTGATTCTAGGTTTCCATTTTTAATAAAATAGTTAGAATCCTTGATCATTATTAATCAGGTATCAATAATATGATTCCGTTTAAATTTATAGATTTAACATGCCACACTCCTGAAATAAACATTAACAACCCAACAGTTACATCTTAGAGTTTTCTATGTAAAAGAAAAACGTTGCATTCAGTATGTCCATATATACGGTGCATTTATGTTAAAAATAGAACTAATATGATGTTTTCCTATTATTTGTCCAAGATTAGAGAACTTTAGAATGGTAATAAAAATAATGTTAATTATAAACACATGAGTAGCATGCAAATATTGATAGATATGTTCTAAAATTGAAGTTTTATTGAGTTTGTTTAAATTTTTCATAAAATGTGTGAAATCTATTTAGCATAATTTTACTAATTTGTTCTACACACATTTTTTTCTACCAAAAAAATCCATTAGATTATCTATAAATATTTTGTTTTAATAAAAAAAAGTAATCAAACATCTGTTTTATATAAAAAATAATGGTGGCCATAATCTAAAGCTTATAAACGAGAAAAGTGATTTTACAAGATATACATAATTTCTGATGTTTCTTACAGGAATTAAACCATAATGGTAATTGACAATAAAACTTAAATTTTATGATTAATAAAATGTAAGTGGACTATCATTATACAGATCAAAAAATGAATATGTCAAAAGAAATAATAGAATTACAATTAATATTAAAAATCTAGATAATTAAAATATGGTTGTTTCTGACAAAAAAAAAAAAAGATTGATAAGATTTTGGATTCATGTAAAAGTTGAAGTTATTATATGCACTCCAAATTTATAGGATGTGAAGAACGAGTTCATTTGAAAAATTATATGCTTTGGATATATAAAGGAGGATGAAGGAACTGCAGGTTATCACACCTCTTTCCCAATGTAAGGGTTTGCAAATTTTTTTTATAATCAATACCCTAATATTCAATTATATAATTCAGATTGCATGGTACGTATTAATAGCTGTAGACATATTTACCAATCAGAATTAGGTATTGCCGGGTAGTATGAAAGAAATTATTTCGACATAAATCAAGTCATAGGCAAAATAATTGAGCAGACTTCCTAATATAACACATGGCACATTACCTTTTTTATTATATAATTCATAGGAAATTTTATACGTTTAATATGGGAAAAAAAAAGTTGCAGACTCTTATTCCTCTTAGAAAATAATCATGTCATCGGTTTAGCTCAAAGGTACATTCATTATTGTGATGATGTAATATGTCCAATCATTTCTGATCATCTCCATCAATCTTTTTCAGTGTTATAGAATTTTCTAATATCTTTTTTCCATTCTCAGCCTCATAGACTACTACTAGGAATCCTAATCTACTAGTAACTTCTTTACATTAAGTGATGCAGATTGTGTGATCAACCATATTACCATTGATTAATTGCATACATAGCAATTCTGACTTCCGTTTCTATAGACTTTATTTAAAAAATTAGAATAGTCATTTTCATTTACAAGTGGTTGGTAATGAATGATATAATCAAAACATTACAATTTCATTTTTACAATTACTTTACCATATCAATACTAGAGCTAAAACTCACACTATTCCATCTCATTATGTGCAGATCATGAACAAATTTCATTCTTCAGGTAGGGATATTTAAATATCAGAATCTGCAAGCCTACAGCAACGGTGCAATAATTATTCACTCTTCCATGAAGTATCTTGTGTCAAAGTTTATATAGTGAAATTTATCAATAAGAGTATGGAGATTCAAATGTTAATATCTCTAATTTACCCTGAAGAATGAAGACTGATCATAAAATGCATTCATAGTAACAGAAGATTTGACTTTCTAGGCTGGTGAATGATTGTGATAAGGAGAGTTGAAATAAAGAATGCATTAATAAAAAATGAAAAAATTGAAAATATATTGAAATTTTAGCATCATAATTTGTGTTTCATGCAAGGGTTAGAAAGTTAATCTGATTAAATACCTATTCATTTATTTTCTTCTGGTCATAAAATTCAAAATGAGTAATTAAAAAAACTTCATAAAGTTATTGAATTCAACTTCTGGTTGTAATTTCCAGATACTTTTACAAATTATTGGAAATAATTAGCAGTCTTAAAAAATATACATAAATAGTGCCATCAAATTCCATTTTAGCTTGCTTCCTAAATTCAACTCCTTTTACTTAGCAACGAAAAAATCTGCAACCAAAAAGGAACGCGTGTTCCTTAAAATGTATGTGCGTATTTTGGAAAATATTACAATATTGCAATTTTCACATCATTATCTTGGTTAGGATGACAAAAGAAAAAGACGATTAAGTGGTTGTACTGCTTTATCTATCATATCTGAATAAATATAACCAAATAAAATCTTTTATTTGCAAACTTCATGTGGTATCTGCCGATAAAATGCTTATCTATCTTTGTGAATTACGACAATTTATACATTTTTTATTTAGCCATCTTATTCTATTAATTTCTTTATTAAATCTTTTTTTTAATGTTTCTTTTAGTTTCACATTCATTTTATTGATTTTTTCTATTCTAACTATGATTGCTTTTGTTTTTCTTATCTTGTTTTTATATTCAAAATTCTTAATGTTCAATTAAGTATTTTGCAACAGTTCAGTGAAAAAAATATTTATCATAACTTTCTCACTCTTTGTTTAGATATGATTTTTAGAAA
The DNA here is from genome assembly GCA_028023455.1 of Epiperipatus broadwayi. Classification (NCBI taxonomy): domain Eukaryota; kingdom Metazoa; phylum Onychophora; class Udeonychophora; order Euonychophora; family Peripatidae; genus Epiperipatus; species Epiperipatus broadwayi. Next base: position 7,877,568 of record JAQFVV010006233.1, read on the forward strand.
TGTTTCAATTGTTCCTTATGATAGATGGATATCTTAGCTGAAAACTTAAAAAAAAAAAATTTATTTGAAATAAAATGAATTCATTATATATGTATATGTCCAAACATTAAGATTTTAAACATTTATTATATATATAGTGGATCATTACTTGGATTTTCAAACTTCTTGTGTATTTTCTTGGCTAGAAATAGATGATCAGAATTGGCAACCAGATCACAATGAAGATTAATTTACTCATTCCATGGTATTAATAATTACTTTTAAATACGATATTTTGACTTGTTAAACTTTGACTATTTTAACTTTTATAATATTTTACTGAGAAAAATATTAAAGCAGCTGTCTGCTTTTTAAGTTTCTTGAATCTCTCCTCCCACATCGTCTGCTGCATTTTTTTTTCTTAAAAATCCCGGGATAATTGACGTCAGCAAATTATTTACATGACTTCTCATTGGTCAATTTCCCAAACCAACTATTACAACTTTTTAACTAAAGATTTTTAAGTTTCTCTTAAAATACTCAAATCAATAAATATTTTACAAATGAAATCAATTTAATTCATTTCTTTAAGATCAAAGTTTTGATTCCAACTATTTTTAATAAGTGACATTATTAATTGAATTTGAATATAAAATTTATAATATTTATACTTAAAATACATTATTATTATGATAATTTTAAAGTAAATTATTATCTTGTAATCAATAACTGTTCCTTCTCTTAAAGGAACATTGCATTAAAAATAAATTAAAGTCAAAATGATAAGTAATGATGTTTATTTAAATTGGCATCTAAGGTATTAAGCTTGTATAATCGATTATAATATAAATGATTATAAATAACAATAATTATTAAATCTCCACAGAATTTTCTTTTTAAACTTTATATATTAAATCATTTATTACTGTTATACCCAAGTTTATAGCATTACTATTATTATTATTATTTATACATCAAAGCGTTGATCAGGAAGCGAACCCGGGCCAGCTAGTTTGAAGGCAGCTATACTAACCGCTAGGCTAATTTAAATTTTATATGCCATTCTTACCATGGATAACCCATCAAAAGGTTACTATATATATGTCCATACTTTAATGTTTTAAGCATTTATTATACATATGTAGTGAATCATTATTCTTTAGCTTATTTAATTCCAGATAATACAAAATACACCTGGGTCTCTTTTTATGCGGACTTATTTAACACAATTTTGAAGTTACGCGATTCCATGTTTCACCGGAAGTCGAACTCCGATAATGCGCTATTACTTTAAATAATAAATTCCGCGTATATTGAAAGTAATAGCACATTATTGGAATTCGACTTTCATCTTAGTAATTTCAATATTTTCAGTGCTTTATAATAGTAAGATTTTATGCAATAATGAAATTAAAATCATGATTTTCACATTTTATGTATACACACATTAAATTTTACAAGATTATAATGTAAATTTGTTCAAACATTGCGCATGTTAATTTTGCATTTTAAATCACATTCTGTTTTTACTTTTTAAAAAAGAACGTAATCAATTATTAATCATTTAGTGTCCGCAAGTTTATTTTTAATCAGTAATAGCAGTGAGCACAATTAAAATTGAAAATTAAAAAATTAAAGACAAAATAAGAATTTAATTTTTAGTTGTTAGATTAATTACTAATTACATTGTCACCAGAAAACCATTAACAACATGAGAGTGACGTTGGCGCTAGTTGTATTTTCTCATGTGAAGAATCTGATTTTTTTACGAGTTTGCAAACGAACCTGTTTATCGGCAAATCGCGATAATAATTAAAATGTGTATAAAAAAATGTAAATTACTGTAAATTATGCATAAAAATATATTGTTTTGAATAAAATTAAATATTATAGTTAAAAAAAGTTTGTCTTGTATCAATTTTTTTCAAATTTGAAATTATTTATTAGTCATATTTTATTTCCTTATTTTTTTTTTGCACAAATTTTAAAGTAAATTTTATGTTGGTGCTTTGCTTTTACGAGAGTTTTGAAAAATCATAGTCTATTTTTGCATGATTTCATTTGCGCGTGTTTTCTGAGGAACCTATCTATCGCGTAAAACGAGACCCAGGTGTACACTAATACATGAATATTAAAAATGAATAAAATAATCCATGACTTTATCACTTGTGTTTTCATAAAAAGTTTTGAGTGTCAGAACAGGGATCAAACAGAGGATCATATTCCAGAATCTGATATTTTACTACTGCATTAAAGCATGCAAAGTTAAGAATGTTATTATTGTATTACACTGTAAATATATACAACATCGAAATAAATAACAAAAATTCATATTTTATATACAGATTGATAATAAAACAAGTTATGAATTTAAAAATACATGTTTACTTTCCCCTCTACATTAACTTTTTTTTTTTTAAAAAAAGGGGATAAATATCATCTTCTTCCGCTTGCTCCATTAGTAAATGAAAATGAATATTTGGTAATATTATTCAGGAAGTTTTTTTAATAAATTAAAGTTGTTTCTATTTTTTTATCATTGCAGATATGCAATTTTTTATCTATTGAAGCTTTAAGAGGTTCCTTTAAAAAAAAATTTATCTTATGCTTGATATTAAAAATTAATTTTGAAATGTAATTCTTTCAACAATTAGAAATTTATTTCATTTGGACAAATTTGTATTAAATTTTATTTGCACTGGGCTTTTCATTTTATGATTTCATATGTAGCCGTTTGCTTTTAGATGATTACTGGAAACTGACAGATGTCTATATGGTAAGTTCTATATTTAAATATAGCATTATTTTTTAAAGTTTAAACCATATTTATATAATATTGTAATTACAGAATATACATTAGGATAATTATATATCTAGTATAATAATAATGAAACTATCGTATTTTTAAATCATACGCATATTGTTTTTGGGTTTTGAACTTGTGCATTGTGAAAGATATTATTTGTGAGTTTCCAATCAATAATAATCTATTTAATAAAATGGTGCATTTTTATGAAGTTCATGATCCTGTGAAATTACATTTTATAAAACATGAATGAAGACTGTATATACCTTATAGAGCAGGGATGACCAAACTTTTAATGTTGGGGACGACTTTTTTGGTGAAAGTGTATCTGAAGGAGACTAAGTTTTTTTCAGGACTTCGAAATGGAAACCAGAAAAATTTTGCACCATCAATCGGCCATTTTTGGTCACATTTTCGCTATTTTACATTTATTTTATCGTAAATTCGTAGCTTTATCGTTATTTAAATTTTAATTCCAAAAAAATCTGCTATTGGCAGCATTTTTCACAAAAAATTGATTTCTGATTGCGGTGTATTGTATATAGTTCTGCTTCTTTTCCCTTATAAAGTGCTGCAAAATACTGATTGTCAACTTTGGTTATTGTTTTCCAGGCGTTTTTAACTGTCAAAGTCAGAAATCAAACCAAAATGTTTTATGCTTTCGTAATAGATTTTGAACATAAGTAAATAATTTCTCGTAATTTTTTACATTCATAATTAAGTTTTATATTAATTTATCTAAATATAAAGTTTGATTCGAAATTTTTAAATTTTACAAAAAGAATAATCAAGAAAAAGTGAATAGTGCAGGACCACTATTCAAATCAAGGGAATAATGTTGACCGCTATTGCTTTTGTAATAGATTTTGAAGGTAAATAAATATATTTCTCATAATTTTTTACATTCATAATTAAGGATTTACATTAGTTTTTTTAAATATAAATTTTGATTCGAAAATGTTTAAATTTTACAAAAAAAATAATCAAGTGAATAGTGCTTGTCCCTATTCAAGACAAGATATGTTGACCACTATTTACATATCAATGACATTCAGTGATAGCTAGCAAAACGCAACTATTTTTCATATTCATTTATGGATTTTATGATTACTTTTTACACAATATGGACTAATAATGTGGCTAGATTTAGATTTTTATTTGCTTTCGTAATTTCTAATACACAACAAATCATCGGCGTTTTCATGTAATGTTTGATTGAAATATAATTTCTTTGTTTTACGGCAGACTATTTTTCATATGTTTTTCTTCAGTTATTAACAACCAATTAAAAATTCAATTCAATTTTTAGAAGCTAAATTAAAACAATTCTGATTATTGTACATTAATATATTTCAGAAAGGAAACTGGCTAGATCCGTATTTAACAAACTCAAATTTTTACTCAATCTGGCCAATAAAAAAATTCATCAACAAAAGGTTAAATTACCTCATCTCCCTCTAGTAATATAATCTGTCCATGTTACTTTATAAAATATTTATTAAATTACAATTTTAAATTACCTATAAATAACTATTTTATAAAGATGGTCCTGAATTTAAAAAAAAATTCAAGGAAAAAATTGTTTAAGAATTATATTATAAATAAATTAGATGCAAATTTTACAAAAAAAAAAAAAATTACACAGTCGACATCTTGGACACCCCTGTTATAGAGATACAAAATGAAATACATGTTCTGACATCTATGTGATATAAAGTCATATGATAAAGTATGCCTTAATGAAGGAAAGTTAAGAAAATATTACTAAATTAATCAAATGCAGGAAAGTTAAGAAAACATTACTAAGTTAATCAAATGCAGATTTACATTTTCCTCAAATAACGATTGCTTTATCAATATTTGGATATTGAGCTGGATTGGCAGGAAATCTACCTTGAAAAAATTTAATTATTTAAAAATATTTTACACGACAATTCAAATTTTAGATCATATAGGTTAGAAGTGGATGTGCTAATTATTACGTCTTTAGACATTCATGCATTTGCACTTATATTGATGTAAGTATTTTTGATTGACCTATGCAAAATATAAGAAGAACTTATATATTTTTTTTTATATACTTTATTTATAATCTAATAACTTCTATACAATGAATTCCAAAACATCACCTAGGAGTATGATTATATCTCTCATTGTAGTATTTTTGAACAAACCGTCCTCTTTTTAGAAGATCATGCCATCTTTTCGGATATAAATCTGGCCATGTGCTTTTGACGAAAGCATAACGTCTCTGAATTCTTTTAAATTCATTACCTTTAAATCCACGGAGCCACATAGGTACATGTAATAACAAATCTTTTGGATGCAGACTTCCATCTCCAAGTATATCTAAAATAAAGAGAGACATTGCCGGTTACCAATCTGATTTAAAAACACACATTATTTTACCATTAATAATTTAAGACACTTGAATAAATTTTTCCAAGAGATCATTTAACATGTATTCATCTGTGTTTATATACACATATGTAAGTAAATGATATAATATAGAATACCATTATATAACAGCAATAATTCTATATATTTATTATAATAATAAAAATATTACAAAAAAATTTTGGCAGCAAATATTTTTTGCCGTTTTCAATATGATTGCATTCAGTGACATCTACCATTTTTTATATAAAATTAATTAGAACAAAAAATAATGGTGGGAGGGCAAATGTAACATACAAATTATTACGATTGGAAGTCAAACTCTGATAATGCTATTACTTTAAATATTATAAATCTACACACACATCAGTACGAGTTTAAAAAACTTAAGTGAATCACTTAAGTTTAGAGTGCATTTCTATAAATATACCAACTTTCAGTGTGCCTGATAACATCAGGCACACAATAGACTCAAGACCTGATTTAGCATGGTCAGTGAAAGCTGGTGTATTTATAGAAATGCACCCTAAACTTAAGTGATTCACTTAAATTTTTTAAACTCTTACCGATATGAGTGCGTGGAGATTTATAATATCTAAAGTAATAGTGAGTTAGTGGAGTTCGACTTCCAATCATAATAATTCCAAGATTTTCAGCACTTTATAATAGTAGATTTAAATGTAACATACAAAACTAAAACATCAATTAAACAATGTGACAATTACACAAATTGATAACTTTTCATTCATTTTTACTGACCAATTAATTAAATTGAAATTATATATATATAGCTATGTTTATTGTAGTTAATATAATTAGTTTCATATATTTTTCTTCTGTTAGGTTTGTTAATATAGTTTAAAGATTTTATATTTCTTATACAATCAACTCATCTATATTTTAAATAATGACCATATAATGCAGAATTATCATCTTTCCTACTAACTGTATTATTTTTTTTTGCTTTTCCATTTAAATGTTTCTCTATATGTTCATTCTAGCATGTGTGCATGTGCAGCGCAACTGTTCCCAAAAGCTATAAAGTGTTAATATGAAATAGATAACTAAAAACAAATGAGTTGAGTGCTCTCAAAGGATCTTGCCTTCAAAATCATAGCTTGCTACTATGTTTAATGATATGCAAATATGCTAATTCCATTTCTTCGATAAAGCATAGCACATGTCTTTAACACTTTATAACTTTTGGGAACAGTTGCGCTGCATACATGCTTAGAATATATATATTTCCCAAAAGTAAAAAAAATTATTTGACTTAATCTATATGTTCATAGTAAATCATATTGCAATTCCCACATATAATTTTATATACAATTCCTTTTTTATATTTTATATAAACTTTTTATAGTTATATAATTATATATTAATTTGTCTATATTTTTCTTATATGACTATCCTATGTTTATATTTTTATCTGTATAATTTTTTAATATATTGCAAATTTCAGTAAAGTTCTATCCACTTTTTATTAAAATTATTATTACAATTATTTATAATAGAAATATTATTATTAATTTGCTTTATAATTAAAAAGTATATTTATAATATTATATTCATAACTTTGTATAATTCAATACTGTTTCCTTTGTAAATTAGCTATATTTTTATGTGTTATATTTATCATTTTTGCATTTAAAATTAACAATTGCTAATTTTTTTTATTCATGTTTGTTGTGAATCTATAGAAATTATTTTCCCTAATTTATCTTCTTTAATGAAATGCTTTAGTATAATTTTATTATTATTGTTTATACCAATCTCCACTTCTAAATACTGCATTTAATATATAGGAAGTTATCAACTACAAATACTTTGCATTGTTACGTTCTTTTGCTCTCATCTAATTATTCCTTTGCATATACGTAATAAGTTCATATCGCAATTTCCATAATTTTATATATAATTCATTTTTTATATTATTTTTATTCTATAATTACATATTAATTTGCTTAGATATTTTAGTATTTGATTATCCTATGTTTATAATTCTATCTAAATAATTTTTATTATTGTTTTTGGCTTTAATTATATATATATATAAAGATAGATATTACTATGTATTCAGTGTTATAGAAGTTTTAAATTATATTCTCTTATTCTTCTCTTTCACTTTCTTTGCATATCTTCATATAATCATATATATATTTCTTATAACCCTTCTTTCATATACACATCAATGCAAACAAATTTTCTTAACCTTCTTTATTTTCCTTACAGTTTCGACTGTCCAGCAGTCTTCATCAGAGCTCTAATCTTCTTCACTGCTTTAAAAGAGCTCTGATGAAGACTGCTGGACAGTCGAAACTGTAAGGAAAATAAAGAAGGTTAAGAAACTTTGTTTGCATTGATGTGTATATGAAAGGGTTATAAGAAATATACATAAGTTTTAAATTAATTTGTAATTACATTGAAAAGGGCATAAAATATTAGTTGAAGTAAAGTTTTTTGTATTATTGTTATAATAAATATATTGCAACCTTACATTTTGGTACAAAAGATATAGCTTGGTGGAACTGATTTAAAATTTCCCTATCTTCTTCTAGGTGGCTTGATTACCATAGTTAGCACTTTGTGTATATTTGATTCTTGTATTCAAGTTGACTCAATGATGAGATTATGTAATTTGATTTTTTTTTTGTTTCACTTATTGTATATTTTTTAATCCTATATTAGTTTTTCTCTTTTTCCAATCACTGAGTAAGACAAGCTATGTTTAACTTGCAAAATCAACAGCATATTATATCAAATTTAGTAACATACAAATAATAATAGTAATCATTATTTGTTTTTCCCTTTAACAAATCCTAAAGATTAATTTTAGTTTAATTAAAATGATTTATTTAATTTATCTTGAATTAGTCGATAGAATATAATAAACACATTTTTTTCCTTTTGTTTTTAACAGAAATATGTAAATGAGAAGAAATGTAATTGGATAAGAGGGAAAGAGAACATTCAGAGATATTTTTTTTTAAACCGGGATAGAGACAATAAGTATGTAAAAATTTCTGCTGCCAAACATGTAACAAATATGAAAGCTATTCCTTAAAATTAAGGTCAAAGAAATTAAATTAAAATTTTTCTTATATAATTCAAATTGCAATGTTATTATGTGTTAATAATAATATGAATAGCTAAATTTAAATAGGTCTGTTCAAGTCTGCTAACCGAGAATCTAACTGCTGATTATCTTCCAAAATGTGTATAATTGAAATGTACTGATATTATCAACCGCGACAATAGAAATAAGTCTTTAAAGGTCAGTCTACTGAAAATATTTTTATTGCTTACAGACTATATTAACCTTAGATATGTTATTTTATAATTTTAAATTATATAGTTCTACCATATATGTGCGGAACAGAATGCTATAAAATTTTTTCTGCTTGGCGTGGCAGTGTCAGAATAGTGAAGATTTAGTTATAACCCACTTTGGCCTTATGTCAGAAATAATATTCTTGCTATATGAGTTATCATCTTATTGTTAAAAAAAAAATAGTTGTTGAAAGAAAATAACAACTAACCAGACAGTTATTTTATCACTGTTATAGCAAATCAGCAAATCGTGGGGTAATTATCTGCTTGGACAATCATTCCTAGTCTTCGATACCAACTAAATAAATTGAAAGTAATGAAATATTTTAACTTTGAAGTAATGCCTAAAATAGAAATAATAAAGTTTATTAACTTTCGAGGAATACTCTAATTAAAATTGATGAAATTGGCTAACGTGGAGGAAGCTCTATATTCGTGTGGCATTGTGTTAAAAAGGAAAACGATCAGCCTTAAACATTCATAAGAAGATGGAGTTGATATATTTTCATACGTGACAGCATTATACATGACCTATTTTTAAATATCCCATATATTCAGAGAGCCTATGTGTGAATCAATTAATTAAGCAATATTCATTATAGGCAAAAATAAAAAAGGAATACAATCGGTCATAAAATTCTATATGTTGTAATTGAAAAACTATTCAATTTATATGTTGTACATTAAGTTATAAGAAAATGTGTTATCGATTTCATTGGTGATTTCTTAGTGTAGTTATTTAAATGAGTATGTATTTTATTTTGGTTTCTATTGTTATATTATCTTATACGTGTATGAAATCTCATGGTATATATTATATTGTGCATAAAATAATTATTTATCAAGGCAAATTAATTGGATTGAACATATGGTATAGGGAATGAAGAGAATCAATTATTAGGAACAGCGTTTGTGTAAGGTATAATGATTGTTTAATGAGTCTATAACGTGTTCAACACCACACGGCTTAATCCTGTATGTCTTTCCAAGGTTCTGTGCCTATACTCATATTTATTATGTACTATTATTTCACCCATGCTTTAGGCAGTTGGCCATTATCTCAGTTGTTTCCTATAATAGTCTTTATTTAATTTTATATCTTTAATTCACACTAGTAAGACTGCACGCGTCTCCTAATTTGGCAGATTATTGATGATGGTAATTTTGTCTCTTTTATTTGGTAAGTAAATATTAACATTATTTTATAATGTTATATGGCATTATTCTGTGCTGGTGATTCAATCCACAGAATGGTCCTTTGCCATTTTATTATAGTTTATATTTGTTTTCCACACTGGTAGATAATCCATGGAACATTCTGTAATGGTGCTTGTTGCTCTAATGATGACCAGAAAATCCACAGGGCATCTAATGCTTTGTTATTCCTTTGCATGGATGAATTTATCCACAGAAATGTGCTTGGGCAGAGTCCCCATACATTATGATATCGATGTTGTTTCCCTCATTTTTAGAATGATCCTGCATGTTCAGTTATCAGTTATTAAAATGGCATTTGATAAATTATTTCTATAATTTATTACATATCAATTTATATATTTGAAGCTGAATTGAGATTCAAATTTTCTCTTCGATAAATTATCTCCCCATGGCCAGCTTTTGCATGTTTACCAATACCAGTTATTACCATTGTTATTTATAATATCAATAAGCCAATAAGCTAATACACATGCGCTTTGCAGATATCACTATATAAATGAATACTCCCACTTTTTTCAAACACAAGATAAAGTCTTTAAGAAAATATAGAATGAATCCACCTATATTTTCGACCCAACCATATATGTATGGGCAAATCTGAAGTGTTTGAAATGAAGAGCACGAAGTTATTAATTGGTCAATTTAAATTACTTTTTTACTACGTAAATGAATGACGCCAATGAAATTTCTAGAATTTACGATACGTCATTCTTATAATTAAACATATGTAAACAAGACATTTATTGTTATTATAAATCTGGACTATAAGTGCATGGGTTCTGGTATTGACATACTGGAGATGTTATTGATTAGGTGTTTGAACCCATCCTCTCCCTTATAAGGGCTGGAATCAAACCCATTTGTGAGAAAATCTTATATTGTGTTTGTTTTGAATTTATGTACATTATCTGTATAAAAACAAGTACATGTGATAGTATTTTTTTATTTATTTATTTATTTTTGATCATTGTATTAATCAATTATTTATTGGTATTGATTGAATTGTAAATAAATATTAATTTTATAATTTAATCTAACTATACCATTGCTATTTGTCATACATAGAATCAGAAAATCCATCATATTAAAGAAGTCAGATATTAGAGCTCATATTGTCACTGATAATGCACATAAGGTTTACTGAAGTTCTGGGAGAATATCTTCTTTTGTTCTTCGGTAATTAGTGATGTACAAGGTATAACAAAATCCCATTTACCTCTTTCATCACTTCAGCTTTGCCTTGTTAATTTTAGAATACAACCCAGAATTTGTTACTTCTATTGGTGTTAGTGATATTAGAACCTACATTAATAAATTTCCTAGCCAACATTATGATTGGACCCATCTTCTAATATTATATATGATGCTTTACCTATTACAATAAGAGTCTCATTAGTATTAATTTAAGTTGAAAATTAAATTAATGATGAAAGGACCTAAAGTTTATATGCTTACTTTCTATTGCAAGGCAAATATTCTACATGGCATTTCTGTACTAAAATCCTGAGTATATCTGAGCAACAGCTAATCATGTTATGAGTCTGATTATGACTATTACTGTCTTGTTAAATGGCCTATATTCACCATGTAATGCTTGGTAATGGTAGAATGGATCATATATTTAGTTCTGGAAAAATAATCTTTAGTAGTTTTATAGATCATACTATCTTGTTCCTAGTCGGCCATAAAGTCTCATGTTAATAAAATCTCAATTTACGCTTTTGAAATGTAGTTTTAAGATACATTCATTAGTGAGAATAGTTATTAAACGAATAGCACATAATTTATTTTGGGATAATTTAATATACTTTTATGTGATGCTGCAATGGGTCTTTGCAGTGCACCCTGGCCGTGACCGGATTATATCATAATAGTCTTGTATTATATCATTAATTCCACCTGTTATAGTCTGGGTGGACCTTTCGGTTACAATATAGAATTATTACTTTTATATAATGGTATATTTATTGTATTATTTACTTAAAAATTGTATAAAATAGCAGAGTAACAGATTATTCTTACTTCTACTTTTGACGATAGTCTATTAGCATTTATTGTTTTTTATCTATTTATAATTACATTGCATCATGGAACATTGCAAATTAGCAGGATTGTGGAGATATAGAAAAAATAATCTGAATTTACAAGAAATGAAAAAGGTAAAACATTCATCTAAATTATCATCATCATCATCAACCATTATCAATCCACTGCTGGATGAAGGTCTCTCCAAGTTCAATCCATCTTTTCCGATTTTTAGCTTCTCTTCTCCACATCACCCCTGCACACTTTCTTATTTCATCCATCCATCTCACATGTGGTTTCTTTCTGGGTCTTTTACAATCTCTTGGAATCCAGTTTAAAATTTGAATTGTCCATCTATTATCATCTTTTCTAGCAATATGTCCAGCCCAACTCCACTTCAGTCTTTTAATTTTTTCAAGGAGATCAGTAATACCTGTTTGTTCTCTTACCCATACATTGCGTTTTCGATCTCTTCTTGTTACTCCCAACATGCATCTCTCCATACTTCTTTGAGTGGTTTGAAGTCTCTGCATATTGAGAAAATCAATGGACAATTAACCTTTTTAAACTGTAAAAAGTTGTTCCCTATTGCATGGAAAATTATTATTAAAAATAATGAACAGATGTCAAACAATTGGAAATTAAAACAATTATACATATATGAACATCTGTGTTGCTGATTTCTCTTTAAATCTGCTTTTTTTTTCCAAACAATTTAATTTAAATAATGAAATCGTATTCATGGATTTTTAATATTGTTAAAAGGCTGAAATCACCAGTTGACAGGAGCGATAAACTATTGCTAAACTTATAGGAAATAAGAATATTGGATCGGTGAATTTGGATGCTGTTACAATATTTTTTGCTCTGCATATGAATCTTATCATGAACATTTTATTTAGGCAAAAAAAATCACTAAAAAAAAAAGAAAGCAAGATATTCCATATTCAACACGATGATAATTTATGCAACATATTAAAGTTAGAATTCAGAATTTAAACTCAGACTTTCACACGACCCACTACTCTCAGTGCCATCTCATATTGCTGACCCACCTGATCACACACATGTTGAAAAGATAAATAATCACCAATATATGTATTTCATGCTAAACCAGCAATCATCAGTTGGTCTAGATTACTATCCCCACACATATTGCTGGTTTAGCATGAAATACGTTTATTGGTGATTATTTATCTTTTCAACATGTGTGTGATCAGGTGGGTCAGCAATATGAGATGGCACTGAGAGTAGTGGATCATGTGAAAGTCTATATATAAATGCAGGTTTAAGCCTGTACAATGTATTAATTCAGAATTGAATAAATTGAATATATTTTGTATTTTAAAAGAAAACAGTCATTTGTTTTTTAGTAAATATAGTAGAAACATGGTATTATGTACTATGCATGCATATGATACACCATCTTATAGATAAACACATTTTTCTCTAAAAATTATGGTAAGTCTTGTCTTAAGACCTTTTCATAAAAACTTTAAAAAAAAAAAAAAAGTCGTTTTTTAATTGGGGGGGGGGGGGGGATCATGAAAAAAATTTAATCAAAAACCCATAAATATCATTCAAAGACATTTATTCCATTAATTACAATTTAGTTCATTGCAAAAAGATAGAATTATAACAAAATGATAATATCTTTTGGTTAACTGCAATAAGTGTATTTTTTAATAATTACATTATACTAAATTGACATGTTTCAATAAATTATTTCAAATTTATTTTTCAGAAAGTAAAATTATTTTTTATTATAAAATTTAAAAAAAGAAATTTGCCATATCATGTGTGTATAAACTAGCCAAATGCAATTAGAAAAGTATATTTACATCTCCAAATTTGAAAAAATCTATTTATTTATTAGAAAAGAAAGGGATTCGTAATAGTATATGTACCACATAAATTTTTATCAAAGAAATTTCTAGAAAAATAATCAGTAAATACTATTACGTTATAAGTAACAAAATTTCTTTTTAAAAACTTACTAAAAGTCACAATTTTTGGGAAAAATAAATTTAAGATTCTTTATTATTATTGTCTGATAATGATTATATTTCCTCAGCTTTATTCTTTTATTATAAGTATATTAACGTTACATGATAAACTGAAGATATTGTGAAAATTGCATCTTCAACTTTAAAATCTGTACTTAAGGCAACACAGTTGCAAATTGTTGGACAAATTGCAGATTAATATAATCCAATACTGAAATGGTAGTTGCATTAAAAAAATTGTTCTATTCCTAACATAACGGCATGAAATTTGATAATTGTTTTTCCAAAGTAATTGCTAAATCCTGCTAAATTTTACCAGCTATTTAATAATTTCAAAATTATCTATTTTGATTTTTTTGATGTGGCAAATCATTCTTGTCAGAAATTTATTGTGGCTATGAATACATTTAATCTTATATTTATGAAAACAAAAAAAAAAACAATCCTAATTGGTTATCAGATCATAGTACTACTGCATTCAGGGGTAGTTCATTTTACTCCAGAACCGCCTATTGCAACCTTAAATAATCAATAGAAGTTTATCAGGAGTGCTTTTACGTCCATGCAGCAAAATTAAAATATTTTTAATAAAACTTATTTTTTCAAATAATCGTACTTTTCTTAAATCAAACAAACACACATTTTATTTTAAGAGAGAAAGAAAAAATACCAATATAGTCATTTTGACCACGGGTGGTTCTTGCTTTAGACCATCTATCCTTATCATATTCATGAGGTATGTTCAAGTCAGGGAAATGGTGTGGAAACGGGTAACCTGCAAAAAAAAAAAATATATTTATGTAGTTCTAAATTGTTGCTCAACTTTTTTTCTTCGTAATTTATAATTTTACTTCATTAGCTTAGAAACCTCTCATCAAAAGCAATTACTCATAAAACAAATAGGATCAAATTCATTTACATTGTGATTTATTGCTACTATGCTACTTTGTATATAATTGTACCTAAGGACTCCCTATAAGAGGTGTTCTTCATTGTTTTCATAATGCCAAAGGTTTTGATTACTTTTCATATTCATTAAAATAGGCAAAACTCTCTATACATATTGCCACTCAGTGCAAGCCAAAGTAATCAATGGATGCCAGAAGGCTTGTGCATAAAATCCCCATCTAGTGCCTACTCCTCCAATATCCCCCAGACTAGTTTCTGGCTTGTGGCCTTCATCAGTGAGGAGCCTTAATAAGTTATGAGCAAGCATAAGAAACGGTGATCATGTGATGTTTATTTTCATATTCATACATATAAGCACAAAAAAATTGGAATCAGAATTACTGGCCATGGCATTGAAGGATGAAAATAAGATTTCACAATCACTGAGGAGAATACTAAGTCCACAATGATGATCGGGCACATAACTTAAATGACTGAAAATAGTAAAATAAAAAGAATTAGCATAGAGAAAAGTTTGATTGTATATGAAACGATCCTTAGCTTTTGAGGAGTCAATAATATATCCTGCATGGCCAAGGAAAATTTCTTGGTCTGATAATGCACGCTGATCATTCACAATTAACATTCCTATTTTAAAGGTCATTGCACTATACACTACTTACTGATTCTGAGAATAGCCTAAATTAAACATGTTACAGTAATATAATAATCATTAAGAGAAAAGATGCAAATAATAAGCAAAAGTTAGCAAACATCGTTTTGAATAATTAAAATTTATTAGACATCAACATTGCTATAATTGAGCTATGAAAGCACAACAAAACAAAAGTGTGAATTGAAATTCTTATCTTAACTGCAGAATAAAGAAAAGTCCAAATGAAATGATACAAATTTTATTTACAAACACAGAATACGTAAGTAAAGCACATTTTCCTCTTATAGCTCTTACTGTTCCTTTACTAAATGACAATTTACATCAGTATCAAATACTTATCTCGTAGTCAACAAAAAGGAAATTTAAAAAAAGTCAGTCTCTGAAAGATTTATCACTTTGGAATTGTTAAGTAAGAATTTGCTTAATAGAACAATGTCAGTTAAAAATATGATTACTATACACACAATGGAAATAAAATCCTTTTGATGCAGATACTGCTGAACGAGCTTCTGTTTTGTACAGATATTAATTGAGTCATCATACGTTGCAAGGCAAGTCTTCATAGGAGAGATCCTATTAAAAAATCATTATATATAGACACTTATGTGCAAGTGCCAGCATGTATAGCCAGAAGTAAATGAATCTTCTTAACACAGATTCTGATAAGTATACTCATTAGGAAGAGTCCTCTTAGACTGACAATGTTTAAAAGTGTTTGCTTTGTACTTGGAAGGCAAGACGTCTTAGTGTGGGCGTTAAATGAACATCTGCAGCTTCATAGTACTAGCAGACAAGTCTTTGTAGTACAGAAAATAGCAGACAAGCATCTGCATAACACAGACAGTCAATCATTTCATATTATTAAAAGTTTCAGAAACGTCAAAATAATGACTAAATTGAATCAGAAAATGGATGGATAAGTCTTCTTGCCCACACAATATTCCATGCCAGCATGCATTTGTATGGAAATGTAATATATCCTGATTGATGTAGGTACATGATCAACAGTATAATATAGACACAAGTGGTAACAGTAGTTTGACAGTGAGATGTATATGTATGGAATAGATGCTACATGCAATAGTGGAAGAGGGGACAGCATGTTTTATAAATCTTATTTTCAACCTTAGTCATAATTATCTAGTCTTAAAAGAATCTGTTTTTTTTTACTTCTTAACCAAAAATTGTTTTTAAACTAAGTTTCTCAATATCATAGTAACTAAGCATAAACTATTTTTTAAACAATATATGTAATTTACATTCAGCCGAAAATTTAGTTCTTTCTATTATTATTAAAATACTTTTTTCATTTAAAAATACTCAAACATTCTTTTCTTTTTCTACCCAATGCTCTTTAGCTCATTGTCTGGATATTTTTTTTTTTTTACCTTACTGTTTTCAACCATTTAGTGTTATTATAGGGTCTAATCTTCACAAGCTTTTCAATTTATCAGTTGTTTCTATTGTGACAATGGGATCATACTTGTGCGATCAAATTCCATCCTTTATTATAAATATAACAATTTTGAATCCAACACATTTTTGTTGAGTTTCATTTTTAACTTTTGTCTTCCTTACTTTTTCCTATGGAGTATAAAATAGCCATATTTATTTGAATGGTTGCTAATGATATGAAAGATTCCACCATTTGGGCCCTTGAATGTTTATGTTATCATGTATAATTGAATGAAAGTGTAAATACATTTAACATTATGGTAATATTTAATACTAATTTAAAATAACTGCCAGTTTTTCTACAATTCAGAGTCGAGTTTATACCTAGGATACTACTTGTTATAAATTATTTTTTAAATAATGTCAGTAACAGTTATTTACATTACCGAGTGACCAAAATGAAGTCGGTGTAAAAAACATTTTAACACAGAACCTGGGCTTTTATTTGTTTTCTTTTTCATAGAAGCGACTGAAATTTAGATATTTCATGTGAATTAATAAGAATTTTTTCTATACCTCTTTTATGGCATTCTTAAAATGAAAACAGTTTAAATACTTTTATGAAAAGCAACATTTTCAATTATTATCATTAAATGAAAAGATAGTCAGTGTAAGTTTAGTGCAATACTTGTTGTTCAAGGTGTTTCTTTTCCATATAATTTCAATAAACTTCTCATCAATATCATCTGATCTCTTTAACATTTTATGGATTCGGTTCAGGACTTCAGATATTTACCTAACTGCCATCTCTTCTAGCAGCTTATCCAGCCTAGCTCCTTATAATCCTCTTAATTCTGTCCATGAGAGTGATGTTTGTTATTTCTCACACATTGCTACCTGGCATTTCTTGCTAAGGGTACCACACATCTAATCATAATTTATTGTGTAGCATGCACTTTCTATACTACTATTCCATTAATTCTCAAATCCATAAATATAATTGTACATATACATAGTATTTATATATATATAATAATGACGATAAATCAGAAATAATAAATAAAAGTATAGATTAACCTTAAGTGAAAAAACAGAAGATAAGATGGCTTTGAATATATATGATATCTCATACAGTTGAAAAAATGAATAAATAAAAGTATAGATTAACCCCAAGTGAAAAAACAGAAGACAAGATGGCTTTGAATATATATGATATCTCATACAGTTGAAAAAATGAATAAACTAGAAAAGGATAAATAAAATAAATGGTTATTCAGTTAAATATTGTGAAATACGGGCATTCAAATATATATATTGATAAATTTAAATAGCTTTTTATTTCAATAAAATGATCAAATAAAAAGATATTAACATTCATGAACAGTTGTTTAAATTGAATATTAACTCTTATAATTGAAGGGGATGCTTTTAATTTGTAAAAATAAATTTATTCAGTCCAAACTGTGCTGCCACGAACTGGCTAAATAATTTTTAAAAATCTGTTTAGAATCTAACTGAGATTAACATGAATATATACATATTACACACAGAAGATCAAATTTATTTTGAGAATATTGACTATCAAAATAGTTTTTATTTTCAGAATAAAATAGAAGTAATTAGATTTAAAATAAACAAAAAGTAGTTGAATCTAGATAGTAAGTTAAAAGTTTTAAAGGTTTTGAAATGCATGATGACTGAATAAGTGTTTAAAGTAAGGAATACATATCTTGAAATCATTAAAGGTATGATGTGCTGAAACTATAAAAAGGCTTGAAAAGAAAAATAAGATCAGACTACATTAAATTATGAAACCAAAGTAAATAGAACATTAGCAATTTCTTTTAAAAAAGATGAGTTTCAAAATATTCATAAGTTGAACAAAACGAAAAAAAGCAATTCAAATATCATACATTGATTATTTCATGCAGTGAATTCAATTACAGGTGAAACCAGTCCAGCTAATTACCAATGAGGAAGTGCTTTTTTAAGTATATCCACAATAAAGCAATGC
This sequence comes from Epiperipatus broadwayi, assembly GCA_028023455.1. Taxonomy (NCBI): domain Eukaryota; kingdom Metazoa; phylum Onychophora; class Udeonychophora; order Euonychophora; family Peripatidae; genus Epiperipatus; species Epiperipatus broadwayi. The sequence goes on from JAQFVV010006233.1 coordinate 7,896,305, forward strand.
TATATTCAGTTTAGTTACGATATCTGGCTGAAGCTCTTAAAATATGTATCTTGCTTCATGGTCTATCCATGTAGCACCTAAAAAACACGAGTTGACTGTTGTAGTTCTAACATGAAGTGAAATATAGCTGGCTATCTGTCAACTTTGGAAAATGGGTTGATCTGACCTGGAAAATATTTGCCTAATTGCCAAAGTGTTACCTAACTTAATAAAAACCAGAAATGAGTAATAATCTAAAATTTAATCAAGGAACATGGGGAAATCGAAATTTAACCATGCTTGAAAACACAATTTATATAATTACCCAGACTATACTTGCAAAACTTAAAAGAAGTTGTCAACCACAAAATCAAAAAAAACCCATTCAAATCAATATTTATCTGTAATTGTATATCTGAATACTTGAGTTTCATATATGCACATATACTAACTAATACCATTTAAGATTATTTTTAATTAGATTGTATAATGTAACTCCAATAAATGTAAACATTTCTTAAAAAAATATAATTCAATATAAATAATACACATATACTAACAAAATTGCAAGTGTGTTGAGGTGCTGTAAAGAGAAGCTATAATAAATACTTATATGAATCGATAAAATAATTGACAGCTGAGCGCTTTCGAGGTGTTTTAAGCTTGTTTAATCAAAAATAGTATGCTGAACATGTTAAAGATATTAAACAAGTTTTTGTTAGGGTATGTGTTGTAAGTATTATTTATATTGAATTAAATAGTAAAATTTTTTTTTAACAAAATGATTGTTTTCTTCCTATGTAATGAGGAAATTTGTCTAACTTCCTTATAAAAAGTTGGCATGGGTTAAACTCTAGAATTAATTACTTTTTATTTATGGATTGTTAAAAAATACATGGATCAGAAGCATCATTTATAAATCATAAAAGTAATATTTATAGGGGATTTGAACTCAGACTTTCAATCACCCTTCAACCATCCACACTATCTCATACCACTGATACACCTGACCACATACATGGAAAAAAGATAAATAATCATCAATATACATATTTCATGCTGAACCAGCATTCATCAGTTGGTCCAGATCATCATTGCCTACCCATATATATATAATCAGTGCTCAGTTTATATTAGAATAGCAAATCTTCATACTTTAATGGACAGGCTTCAATCCACTCCAACCTCCAACTCTTCAGCCATCCACACCATTGAAAATGTGATGATGGAAAGCCCAAATCCCACGCTGATGCCAATATTATTGTCATGCCCATGTATGAAGAATGCCTGTATTTCAAATATTTACACATTAAGCCTGCAGGCCCATCCCTCTTCTATGTATTTAAATGGATACGGTCTTATGCATGAGGGGTCAGAGTGACTCAGGTTCAACATGGGCATGGCAATAATATTGGCATCAGCATGGGATTTGGGCTTTCCGTCATCAGATTTTCAATGGTGTGGATGGCTAAAGAGTTAGAGGTTGGAGTGGATTGAAGCCTGTCTATTAAAGTATGAAGATTTGCTATCTTAATATAAACTGAGCACTGATTGTATATATATGTGGAGATGGTAATCTGGATCAACTGATGACTGCTGGTCCAGCACGAAATAGGTATATTGGTGATTATTTATCTTTTCTACATGTGGGTGGTCATGTGTATCAGTAGTATGAGAGAATGTGGATGGTTGAAGGATGCCTGAAAGTCGGAGTTCAAATCCCCTATATTTACAATTAAGCCCCAGGTGTATAAAGAATGCCTGTATTTCAAAATTTAAATATATTAATTTATTAAGTGCAAGTAGATGATATAATAATAACGTGAAAGGCTAAAACTTTTGACAGAGGTTACAACCTTTCATGTTATTATTATATCATCTGCTTACGCTTAATAAATTTAATATATTTACATTTGTTACGATCATTTCATTAGATTTGAAAATTACTTCATAGTAAATCAAAAGATTTCACGTTGTTTATTTATATATAATATTTGGTGAATTAAATGTGAAGGTGTTTAAAACTTCATGCTCTTGGTTCAAAATGCTTGAGTCTGGTTATTTATATATAAATTTAAGTATAGAAGAAGGTGGGTTCTATCTTTTTCTCGTAAAATCTCTGCCGTGTGTTTTGAATTTAGAGTTCCTTGTGCAGTCATTATTTCTATCTGATTGGCTGTCGTTTAAGCATTTTTAAGGCGCATCTGTCAAAAGTAATATTTGTAGAAAATAATTCCTCATTTAAAAATGAACAATAAAAGATAATAATAATTTTTATTAGTCATTCTTTAAAGTGGAGATTATCCAATAATGAATATTTCTGTAATGTAACTTACACTATACCAGTCTCACGCAAGGCTAAGGAATGGGTTCTATCCACTTTTAATACCTTGAGGAGGGCTGTAATCATAAATATATGACCAAAGACATGTGAAAAGGATCTCTGATCCCCAAGATGCACATTTCGTGCTGAACCAGCATTCATCAGTTGGCCAGACCACAATCTCTTATATACATCTTTATCAGTGTTCAGTATATATGTGTAGATAAAAAATTACTACAGTTTTATTATAGTCATAAAAATGCCTGATCTACATTTTTATTCCATACCTTAATATTGGCCATTGTATGAAATGAATACTGATATATTTGGTATGGTTATATGCTACCTTTAATAAAGAAGTCATTAAGTTTAAATACAACCTATTGACATATAATTCTTATTCTTGCACTCAATGTTTAATAGAGAACAAATTAACATAGTTTGTGCAACATCATGTTTACAGGTTTTGCTCCTTGAGTTAAAGCCCATGAACTACAACAATGAAAACTTAATATAACATAGAAGAGATACAAACTTACATCTGTGAGACAGACATCTAATAAAAGAGATGGCACTCAAGATCATGACCAACACTAGAAATCCCACTTACAAAAAAGGTATCATTAAAGATCAGCCTTTTCAAGCTATTGTGCATGCGCTTTTTTTACGAGTATTAATAATAATTGAATACTTTCACTCCCAACACAAGATATAGTATTTAGGAAAGAATAAAATGAATCCACTTATTCTTTCCAACCCAAATGCTTATATATGAGCAAATCTTAAGTACTGGAAGTGAAAGCGTGAGGATAGACCACTCACTTTAAATTACTGTTTACGATGTCTGAATGAATGACGTCGACGAAATTATCTAGAATTTACTAAACGTCACTCTCAAATGAAACTTAAACGTATGTAAATAAGCATTTATTTTTATAGCGCTATAAAAATAAAAAAGATATCAGGCAATGTAAGCGATATTGGATAAAAAAAATTCAACTATAAATTGCGTAAAAATAAAAAGTACCTGGTTCGTTTTTATATTGTATACCCTTATACAAAAGTAGTCTGTGAAACATGGTTAGAGAGTTTTAATTTAGATTATATTTCACTACCATCATCATTTCTCATTATTACATTATACATATGAGTGTGTACATTTATATACATTTATTGTTAAATAGAAGAATATCAATGCATCTTAATGACAAAAAGTTATAAGAGAAAGAGCTACAGTAAAATGACAAGTAACAGGAAGCACTAATGATGATCAGATACCATATCATTATTGTAATATTCATCTGCTGAATTATTTAACCTGCTTTTGAATAATAAAATTTAACACCATCATAAAAATAACATTAGAAGATCTCCTTCCAACTATGCCGCAATTTAATATTCAATAAACAGCTCTTTTCAATAAATTTCAACAAGTTATTGCTAGTTCGATTGACAGGTATTCGTTAGGGTTCCATTAAAATATGATCTTTACCACACATTATAAATATTAATTTAATATATATTTAGATTTAACATTTATTCATAAAAATAATCAACAAAAATATAATATAGGCGAATATAATCAAAAATAGCAAGATCATTGAAAAGAATCAATTAAATTTTAATTAATTATAAAGAATTTTAAAAATAAAACCAAATTGAAATAGACAGATGAATGTGACCAAATAAAACAATAATTCAGTATATGAAATACAAACTTATAAAATGTTTGATTTTAAAAACCATAAATATTCAATGTCAAGTTTATACCTATGTGAATGTCACATTCTGATGAATTTACAGCCTGTCACTTCAGAGTATATTATAAACTATAGCAGTAACGTACAACAGAAATAAAAAAACTATAACTCCCCCCACCCTCTTCCCACCACTGCCTTTTATTTTATTTTACAGTCAAATCAACTAACATCAACTTGAAAAACTAATATCTGGATACCCTGTGGCTGACCATTATGACTGATATTGGAGATAGCAAGTTTGACTGGCTAAGAGCCAGCTACAAAAAAAAATATTCATTTTGATTGTAACACGGAAAAACTTTCAAGCTTCATCTTTTATGGAATAGAAATTGGATGATTTAACCACTATCCTATGAAACGAGGTAATACTTTCATACAAGTAGAACTTAATACACAGATCTTGAAAAATTTCTGGTGAATCTTCTATGTGTGAAAATGCATAAATTTATGTTTATTAAATCTGTTATCTTTTCCAATAATATACTGGATAATTTAGATTGAAATAAGTATCATGTCCATATACGCTGTTGAAGATAAGTTATGCCAGAGGATTTTGGAATAATTACATCATAATTCTTGTACATCTCGTTGGTCTTGAGGAAAATATTTTGCTGTTTTTTATTATACAGTCTTAATAGAATTGATGATTTCATTAGATACGGTGTTCATTTCAAAACAATTTCAGCTGGATTAATTATAATATATTGCTTAACTAGTATTTATAAGGTTATTAAGGCATATAAACAGAATATATTGCAATTTAAAAGAATTAAATCAAACTCATTAAATTACTTGTAATGGAAAAGTCAACTATGATACCTATTGGAAGTCTGTGTAATAATTCAACTACTATAACTCATCCTAAAAACAGCATGCATTAGCAGGTGAAGTAACCCTGGTTAAAGACAATAAATTATAAAAAATATCATGATATTTAGAAGTAAAAAAAAACATTCAACATATGAGTCCATTAGTAAATAAAAAAAACCCAAATATCTTTCCCTTATTGAGTGGAACACATACTGGTTAATATATCAAATGATCCTGCAAAGATTATTAGTATTCCACAAACATTAAAGCATGTTTTAGTGATATGACCCTCAACATGTACATATTTATAACAAACAATTGAATTGCTAAAAGCATGATTGTTCAGTACTATTTATAGTTACTTTTAATGACTATGCGTTAGCAAAAAAAAAAAACTAAAAAAAAAATTAGCCTAAAACAAAATTATATGCACGTAATTGTAAAAAAATTATTAGGACTGAAATAAATTTAATTGAAATATTTACTGTATGGCGATCATTAAAAAGTTCAACAATGAAGAGTTGTGACTTTGGAGTTATCAGCGCTGAGTTGATAATATCAAACTTTTTTTCAAAATTTACATAAAATTTCATTGTATTATTTTTTTTTAGCTCTACCTCCATAAAAATGCTATAATGCTTAGTTTCGAAAGATCCATAAATCCCTGGCTCTAATATTTCCAGTGCTTGAATATCATATGTATTTTGCACTTTCAGGAGCATATTATTTTCACTTTATTCTATAGCCGTATATTATAAGGTTGAGTAATTAATGAATACTAGATGGCAGCACTATTATATTCACCGTCATTCTTTACGAAAAGTACAGCACTTCACACCCAGTAGCCATCTTTTATTCCCTTTCATATGAACAAAGCTATTCATCTGAAATTCAAAAATACACTAAAGTTTCGATCTTAAGTCAAACCGCTTGTATTGTTATATATATCTAACATTAGGTCAGTAACTATATATTTTAATGATCTCTCAGTTTTATATTAATTAAAGGCAAATTTCAACTTTTGGATAGAATAGTGTATACTAATAAAATATCACTTTTCTATTTCAAATACATTTTCTATTTGATTCAACAGACATGGAAAATAAAAAATCATAATGAAAAAAAAATGACAGCAAGACACAAGGAGGATGTTTTGCTTCCTAAAGAAATCTGTAATTCATTAATTATTATTAATTATAAACATTATTCATAATACTAATATTAAATAAGAATGACTATAGGTTTTAATTCTGAGTATTGGTAAAAAAACTTTGAAATACAGTTTTCAAAAAAATAAAAAAAATCTTGAACAAAAATATATTATTAATTTAATGAATATCTGTCGGTCAATGAAAAACATATTTCTTAACGACATTAAAGGGATGTGATATCGATTGCTTTCACTGGAAAAATATGACAAAGGATAGAATACAATATGGATCTACAATTTAGCAAGATCTTGAAATCTTTCACTAAGGGAAAGTTTTAAGCCAATAAACATCACATGATCGCCATTTTTTATGCTTGCTTATAACTAGTCTGGGGATATTGGATGAATAGGCACTAGATGGAGATTTTATGCACAAGCCTTTTGGCATCCATTGATTACTCTAGCTTGCAGTGAGTGGCAATACATATAGTGAGTTTTGCCTGTTTAATAAGGGAAAGTTTGTTATAGAATTTAAATTATAGCATTAACAGATTAAAATCCAGTATTTGATGTATATTTTTATGACTCGTGCTGTTGCTTATTAAATTTGCTCTATTTTGTTTCTTGTTATACTACTATTTGGAAATAGTCATATAATGATTAAGAAAAATGGCATTACATATATCACAAACATTATTATCCTATTTGGAATGAAATACTTCAACCCATTCTTCACCTATCCAATGTCAATCAACATAAAGTTACCTTTTGTATGACTACTATGATAATTATGATCTTCTGAATTAGTTTTGCTGCTTCCCCTGCTTTTAAAAAAAACTACTATCCATATTGGATTTCTTTTCCTGTATAAAATTCACTTCTATATTCAAATTTAATTACTTTTTTTTATATATTCTTTTTTCAAGCTTACTTTTTATAATCCTTCGCAATTCTTTGAAACAGATTCAGTCATTTGATGAACTGCTACCTATTAATTGTGATTAACTTTAATGGCACCGCTTTTAAATTATGTATTCATGCTATGGTTTTCGTTTGACTAAGAAGAATTATGACAAGCACTGATTTCTTTTCAGAATATCACTTTCTTTCCATATTCTTATATGTGTAGAGATTTTCCAATCTTTATAAAGTTATTCATTTTGTCTTCTGCATACATATTTCTGGGTTAACTAACATCTTATATACATAAATAGTAAAAGATTTTAATAAGATATGCCATGCATATTTCATTTTGAATTCTGCTATGATGTAATTAACCACACCATTAATTAAAAAACTGGAATGGCAACTTGAACAACTATCAGCAAGGAATAGTATTTTATTTTTCTGATCTTGTTAAATCACCATGGCCAAACTATACACCCCCGAGCTGCATGTGGCTCTGATAGCTCTCATGAAACTGTTGAAATAAAACCATGATATAATTTATATTATCATGGTATATTACACTTTATTTTGAAATCATACATGCTTTATTCTTTAATGATGACAATTTTACATTGATTGTTTATGACATCAACTTCTATGGTTTTATTATTAGTGATTCTTTGAATTTATTGCTACAGTTTTCATTTGGATTTGATCGAGTGATGTTCTTATTCTTTGCACACCAACTTCCGCTACTTAATCGAGAAATACAGGTAATTATTTTGAATTTATATTCTTAAAAGTGAAGAATTATTACCTTTGAACTCATATAACAAGCAACAAGTATAAATACTTTATTTGATTTTATATTTAAACACTTGGAGAATTTTATTTAAATTCTTGATCATCATAACTTCAACAAGCAAGAAACAAGTGTTTCAAGAGCAAGTGGAAAGAAAAATTAGCAATGATTAAAAATAATGGAAAACCATTATATCTTATTTGTAATATTACAATTATAATTCATCAACTTATATTATCATTACAAAACAAAATATTCAAAACTTTTGACTCGGTATCCAAACAATTCAAAATTGCAAATAAAAACCTGGTCTTCTTCGATAACAAACACTCTTGTCGTCTTTTAGTAGCAAAGCTTATAGCGCCACCAATGCCAATATTCTGATTGTTTGAAATAATGCATGTGCTGAACCTCCATATGGAGAAGGTGAATTCATAGAAAAAAAATCTAGAAGAAATAAGATCCATAAAACACAGAACTTCATCTATGCGTAGACCAAATTCCAGTTTTATGTCACACAATGGAATGACAAATTATCAATATTTAAGCAATTGTTCCAGCATTCAGTTTACTTCTTGTTCAAGTCCATAAATATTAAGGATATTCCTCAACTGACGCTTACTGTTTGTTATGTTTCTAAGGAGGCAAAAGTGAAAGAAAATATATTAGATTTAGTGACGTTTCCAGAATCATCTCATCGCATCCACATCAAGAATGCTGTTGACACATTTTTAAACAAATTTGATCTGCCATTTGCTAAATTCATCAACATTGCAACTGATAGTGCTCCTGCAATGTTGGTTAAAATCCTGGTCTTATTGATTTTTTAAAAAAAGAACCTAAAATTCCACAGTTTAAATCATTTCATTGTAGAATTGACTGTGAACATTTCATAAGTAAGACTGCTTATTTACATATGTTTAAGTTTCATTTGAGAATGACGTTTAGTAAATTCTAGATAATTTCGTCGACGTCATTCATTCAGATATCGTAAACAGTAATTTAAAGTGAGTGGTCTATCCTCACGCTTTCACTTCCAGGACTTAAGATTTGCCCATATATAAGCATTTGGGTTGGAAAGAATAGGTGGATTCGTTTTATTCTTTTTTAAATACTATATCTTGTGTTGGGAGTGAAAGTATTCATTTATTATTAACACTCGTTTAAAGTACATGCACAATAGCTTGAAAGGCTGATCTTTAATGTATTATAAGTAAGACTGTAAAATATGACAATGTTACGAAAACAGTGTTCCATATTGCAAATTATGTATGAACTAATGTAGAAAATCAATCAGTTTAAGAATTTTCTTTAAGATTTGAATAATACAGAATTTCCAAATGACTTAAGTTTTGATTGCGTTGTATAACAACTATACACTTACAATATCTTCAAACAATTTGTTCAGCTTCTTCAACCTATTATAGCATTTTTCAAAGACAAGGATAAATCATACTCAGAATTAAAATAATGTTTCTGATGATAGTTTACAACACTTACAAAATCTCAATATTTCATTGCAAAGACAAAGAAAAGGCTAAGTGATGACTTGCAAACTATTTTCAGTTTTCAGAAAAAATTTCAAATTTTCCAAAGTGGTTTTAAGACTAAAACGTTTACTCATTTTCCTCTTTTGAAAACAGTTTCTTCTAACTTTAAAAAAAAATTTAATGAATATGAAGAAAAGTCAGAAGAATTGACGGCAGATTTTAAAAATAGAATTGAAGATCTGAATAATTTTAAGTCAACAATTCTTTTTTAGTCAATCCTTTTATTGACATTACTGAGGGTGGTTTCTGACTTCTAAAATAATACTTCATGACAAAGCAGAAACAGAATTGGTGGAAATGCAAAAAGGTCAAACACTGCAAATAAATCATAAATTTACTTCCTTGAATGCATTTTTGAAAGTTATATCAGAATCTAAGTATCCTCATTTAAAAGAAGCTGCTCGTAAATTACATTAAATTTTTGGGAAGACAAAATTTTCTTGTGAATTATCCATTATGTTCGACAATGAAATTTGTAAAATCAAAACATTGAATATAACTGATGAATGAACATCTTACGGAATTATTGCATGCTTCATTAATAAATTATATGCTAAATTTTAATATTCTCGCTATTCAGAGACGACCATATGTGATTAATAAATCATTTTTATTTAATTTGTTTTCACTTATTAATGTTATTCTTTTGATTTTTTTGTACAATTTATATATCATATTAATAAAAAAAAATATAAATCAAATATTTGCTTCTATTTAATTCTTAGAAAATTTAATTGCAGTTTTCAAATGATTCTTACATTCATAAAGTATGAATATACTTCTATAAAATAAATATATAAGATTATGAAAATCTTCTAATTATTATTATATATATATATATAGATGTAGCAAGTTTTGGCATAAATTAAAAAAAAAATTATTGTTTATATTTATACTATTTAATATAATAATCAAAAAAGCAAGTCATATATAATGTGACATTATTTTTATAAGCTTGTATTTACAAAAATGTAATACTGAGAGCTTACCGATAGCTCAAACAAGCTCTTAATTGATAAGTCCGGTATGAGAAAATATTTAAAATCTCTATCCAGAACCTTCCCATCTCCAGACCAATTGGTTTTGAGCTTATGGCTCATGTCAGTGGAGAGTTAGAATATTCGGACACTAGATCTAAAATATCAACTCAAAACTCAGCACTTATTTCATAAGTAATATTTAAGTAGAAACTGTGAAATTTTCAGACATGAAAATCTCTTTAAATCCAGCTATCTAACTTAAATAGCTATATGGGACTGAACTAAATTAAGATCTACCATATTTTAATAGTCTCGGCATAGCCAAAGCCTTAAAGGTAAAATTATAATAATCAAAAAAGCAAGTCATATATAATGTGACATTACTTTCATAAGCTTGTATTTACAAAAATGTAATACAGAGAGCATACCAATAGCTCAAACAAGCTCTTAATTGATAAGTGCAGTATGAGAAAATATTTAAAATTTCTATCCTGAACCTTCCCATCTCCAGACCAACTGGTTTCGAGCTTAAGGCTTTGGCTATGCTGAGGCTATTAAAATATGGTAGATCTGAATTTAGTTCAGTCCCATATAGCTATTTAAGTTAGATAGCTGGATTTAAAGATATTTTCATGCCGAAAATTTCAGTTTCTACTTAAATATTATGTATGAAATAAGTGCTGGGTTTTGAGTTGATATTTTAGATCTAGTGTCCGAATATTCTAGCTCTCCACTGATGTGAGCCATAAGCTCGAAAACAGTTGGTCTGGAGATGGGAAGGTTCTGGATAGAGATTTTAAATATTTTCTCATACCACACTCATCAATTAAGAGCTTGTTTGAGCTATTGGTGCACTCTCTGTATTAGTATTTAATATTAAAAGTATAGATCATGAAATATGTAAATTTACTGAAGGCAAAGATTTCTCCAGCCATCACAGAAACTCATTTTGTTTAAATAGCAGATTGTGCAAGAGTGAATGGTGTTTGTGCAGCAACCTTACCCTTCAATAAATTTACATTATTATATGGTATATAATATTAATAAATAGGCACTTATAAATACGACGGCTATTTCAACTCCATAAAAACAAAAAAAACACTACTCTAGAAATGAGTTTTTGCAATGACTTTGCAATCCAATAAATGAACACAAATTATGTCATATATAGAATATGCTGACCTGTTTTTCTGTTTACCTTTTTCTGAAGTTGTCATTTAATTTCTTCAGCAGAAAACTTTTCTTTCCGAAACATTTCAATACACACATAATTGTAACTCTATATGGCATTATGCTTCTATAAAATGTGTTTCAGATAAGCTTTTGATAGAGGGGGTTTACCGCTGCCACAAAAGCCATGCTCAAGTTAATACCATAAAACACACTTTTCAAGGCTTCCATTATTCATTCATTTTCTATGACCAATCCAATGCAGATCTGATTTTAACAATAGTGGTTCCAATAGTATCACATTCAGAAAGCTGAAGAACATATTAACTGGTTTTATGTTCTTGCTATTATATTTTTAAAATTTTACAGAGCATTCCTAAATGAAATTTTTCTAATGCCGTTATATTGTGCTGATAGGGTGTCCAAGTTTCATTTTCATACAATAAATCAGGTAAATAATAACTATATACAAGTAAATCATTATCTTTTAATTGGTTAAAAGCACTAGCTGCACACCTCAACAATTAAGTCCACTTTTCTACTTATAAAGCACCGAGATATTTAGACGATTTACATTCTAAAGTTAATAACCATCATAAGCTAAAAACTGCTGAAGATTTTTCTTCTGTCACCGGATCATAAAGTACTAGAGTCTTTTGAACATTAATAAACCAAACTCTTTATATGTTACATTCAAAACATTAACATTCAGTAAATCATTGCTTGAAATGGCAAAAATAGTGCAATCATCAGCATACTATAAATCCCAAAAGAAAAAGTTCTTGTTTTACTTTTAATTGATTCAAATTAAAAATTCCATCATCAAATCTGTATCGTATTTTGCTCCTGTTTGATTAAGACACTTATAAACAATTCCAAAGACCATTATCATAAAAAATTGAAACAATGTTAGAGCAAGAACACATCCTTGTTTAACACCAGTTTTAATTTCAAATGCCTGATTTTCTACTTGTAGTAATAAGATTTTCTGCCACATAATGTAGAAGCTATTGTATAATATCCTTAAATTTTGGTGGATAACCAACTAAATTCAAACAATGCCATAGATCAGACTTGTTAATTGAATCAAATTCCTTGACGAAATCAATTTGTCTGACCACAAAACCAAGTCTACAGTTTCTTGTTTCTCTAAAACCACAATGAGTCTCGGGTAATCATTGACCTTTAAATTTAAGCAACTTATTCCATAAAATTCTTGAAAGTATCTTTACTGGAGTGGATAATACTGATATTCCATGATAATTAATGCAGTCTTGTCTACTCTCTTTGCTGTTTCTAAGAACTGGAACGATAAAAGCATTTTTAAGATCAAGTAGCACAGCTTCACGAGTCCATATATTTTTAAAAATTTCCAATTAATTTGAGTTAACATGGTTCCATCATAGTTTTAAAACTTCTCCAGGTATTTTATCGGACCTGCACTTTTTCGTTTTTAAGATTACAAAGAGATGTTTTGACTTCATTATGCTAAATATCTTTGGCCAAATGTAAATGAGTATATAAAATGAATATATCATTAGAAGTTATCATGTCAATTCCTGTATTATTACATAAAAATACTATATTTGTGCAATTTTACATAGTAAAATGGTGCAAATATCTTTTATTCGGGAAAAATATACATTTTGCTAACAAAAATTGACGTTATGTAGTTTCAACAACAAACTAATTTTACTTTCTTGTCTCTTATTTCAAAAGCAGAAAGAAACTACTCTAATTTCTTTTTAAGTTAAATAAAACATAATCTAAATTTAATAGTACAAAAAAAAAAAGATTAACTTTATTAATTACAAAATTCTCAATAAATTACTACTTTAATTAAATAAGATTGTCCACAAAAGTTGGACCTTAATATATTAGAGCCATAACGTTATATATATATATATATGAAAAATATAATATTATTTGACAATAATATTAATTTTGAATGTTTTTATTAATAAAATATTTTAATTGTGCTAATAAATTTTAATAAAATAAGAAGAATCAGGCAAAATATAATTTCTATCACTTTTAATACGCATGTACATGTATATAAATACTGGCTATTAAATATGTACTGCTGAAATTATATTATCATATTATTGAACAACTAATCTTTATAAGCTTATAGTGATAATCTTTCAGAAGTCAGACTTTCCAAGTAATTTTAATAAACTTACCAATACCACCCTCTCTGACACATAGATTAAAATAAAGTGTTACAAACTTATTAAAGTGACTTCTGGGAAGCCTAAGTTGTGAAAGGGTCTTATAATATGCAGTATATGAACATTATATTTTCAGTAACATGATTATAACTGATATAACTTTAGAATTATTCTGCATATTAGTAACAAATGTAAATGAAAGATAGGTTTAATTAATTGAATGATGAGTTTTGTTTAATGACAAGGATCTATATTTTGCCCTTGTTAGATGAGGTATGGATTCAGTCAACATAGGTGAAAGAATTAATTAAAAAATCAACACTACATTTTTATATCAATAAAAAAATTATAACTAGAGTAGATAAAGAAATCTTTGAGTAGCAAACTTCATTGTTACTTAGTAGACGTTAATCTTCGGTACACTGCCACATTCTATAACCAGAAACTAATTTGGGAATCAGTCTGGCACTAGCATCTAATCTCCACTAATCATTTAAATGGGTTGAGCATAGAGAAGGGTAATACTGTCATCATATGAAAACTAACCATGGAACTCACTGTTACTTCGTTTTGAGTAATACTAATCTTATGTATGCCCATCTGTACAATGTGTTCAGTGACTGCTAAACTTCCATAATTGATTCTTAATTAAGAAAAAAAAAAATCTGTTTGAAAAAATAAATACACATCTGCTTGAATTTCTTGTAGAAATGTCATGTGACTCACAAACAAATGACCATGTAATTATTATTTTTATTGGCAAAATCATAAGGTGATACTTTGAATGTTTGACATTTAAAATTCTAAAATTAGTTTTATACAAAAAAAATAAAATACTTACTTTCTCCTAAAGGGAAAATACTCTGTTGATTAATGTCATCCCGATATCTTAAAATATTAGGGTTTAATCCAAATCTTCTGAGGAAGTCTAAACGCTGGCGTCCTTTCATATTAAATTTTGGATTATAATTCATCAGTTTTTTAATATCAATATGAGCTTCTTGCACTGGGATAGCAAGGGGTCGCCAAAACTTTTGACAAATGGATGAAAGATTTTTTAGCATTTTGTTGATTCTTTAACCTGTAAAATTAAAATTATTTTAGGTGTTGCTTTAGCAAATACTACCTTATTACAATTACATAAACAAATAATGTAAATAAATAAAATCAATGGTGGTGAGGCTACTTCACTAAAATTATTTTTTAGAGATAATAGTAAAAAAAAACCTGTAATGGATAAGCAGACTTTTATCAAGAACATGAAATTATTTTGTGGCATATTGAACCTAGAATTAAAAGAAATGTATTAAATGTTTTATTTGGAATCCATCATTGTTTAAAATAGATTTAAATGATCTGAAAAAGAAATATTATTGGAAACTCTAAAGGTGAATATTTGGAAAAAAATCAATAAGATTAAAGATGAAAAAGAAATAAGAATGGATATCCACTCAGAGGAAAAGCATTATAAATTTAACACATCAAAAACCTATTTCTTTTTAATTTTTTTTTTTGTTATGCAATTCCTTTTATTATTAGTACTTGGATAGTAGTTTTCTTCGTAGCTGTTAAGACCTCCAACTTCTGCATATAAATATGCTGCCCTATAATGGTCTTCACAGTTATGCTGTCCTATGATAAACCTCACAGTAAAATTTTCCAATCTAGTCTCACTTTCTGCCAGAAAACTGTATTTTGATATAAATTTATTACCACTGCTCTTTTTATATGTTATCGAGTGTTTTTTACAAAATAACTTAACTGCCTCCATTCAAACTTTATCTCAGGTTCATCTCAATGTCCTGCTTTTTGAAAAAACAGCTCAGCCAATTGTCATCAATGGCATGCTTTTCAAAAACACAGGAAATAAATCACTTTTTTTAGATAATCCAAATTCATTTCAGACATTTATTTATATACATGAAATTTAGATAATTGAAAATTCTACCACATAGTTAACAATTTTAGAAACTTAACATTGTTTCGAGTCTGTTTTACTTCCTTTTTTCTTTCCAATAATTAATTTTTTACCATATAATACTCAATTGTCCAATCACTTTACTACTTTTACAATGCTTTATTTTCCACCCTTTTTTTACAGTTTAGATTGGCCCAGCAATCTTCTTCATAACGTTATATCTCCCAATCTCAATTTTTAACGTTCTGAAGATTTCTGGGGCAATCGAAACTGTAAAGTGTAGAAAAAGGGTGGTAAATAAAGCATTGTAAAGATAGTAAAGTGATTGGACAATTGAGTATTATATGGTATACATTTGGCAAGGTAATAGGAAAAATTAGTTATTATACTTCTTGAAGAATTAATTTTTTAATTAGCAAAATTTTAATTTTTATTTCATTTTATATATATGTTTGAGAGAAAATACTATGATATTTACATGCACAATTACTGAAACAAAACTTAACCCATTATTTTCTAAGCATTTAGAATTAATAAAAATGCAGTTATTGATTAATGTTACATTTGACATTTGATAGTTGTAGGTGGCTACACACTGCTACAATATGTATATAAAATATCATACATTTTTCCAATAGCAGTTGTAAAAAAGATTACTTTATAGATAAACTAATAAATAATAGCAAAAGGCAATATATAATAAAATAATGCAAAAAAAAAAAAAAATGGGGGGGAAGGGGTGAACTTTATAGACAATAGTAAGAATTAATATTTAAATAGAATGTTATAAATACATGTTGATTAGATGATCTTAAGACAAAGACAGATACAGGCTTCTGAAAGTAACTGGAAATAGTCAGGCTTAAGATATGACTTGTTTTACAACAGATGATAAATCATGTTAAAAGATAAAATAATAGATGAAAAATATATTACAAATTAACAATAAATAAGCACAATAATATTAATATAAGAACATGGATTATATAGATTAAATTATAAGTCAAATATCATTCAAATTATTCATTCTTTGTATAAATAATCATTGTTATATCTAAACTGATTCTTGTCTAAGGTGTTAGAAGTGACTAGAAACCAGTTCCTACTTTGTGTGAGAGTGGTGTAATAAAAATTACACTACAAATATATTATTTATTTTTCTCACCTTTTGCCAATCTTCAAAATATTTTTCCATGGAGAATTGCTAATTTACCTAAATTTAATTGTAAAATTTAAATTTGTCTTGTTTAATCAAACTATCTCAGATTCAATTGCTGATTCTAAAATTCTTGTCTCACCATTTAATCTATGGTTAATTCCTTGTTGAGGAAAGTAAGAAAAAATCTACAATGAGTCAATTCTAGGCAATTGTTGTATTCAGTGTGCATTTTAGCACCTAAACACCATACAACTTCCTAAACAACTACATATATATTTATTACTATAAATTTTTTTGATTAAAGTTCCTTACCAAAAACATAATTTTCTATTTAAATCCATATATAAATCTCAAATGCGCCCATTTTATAGTGTTCCATTTATTATATTTTATCCTAGCTTGATATCCAATGACATCTGAACTTCAAGTTTTTCTGCATCGACATTCTGTCATTGATCATCTTTTATCATTATTGGCATTGCTTTTCTTTTAATCTCTTTTAATATTCAAAAATGATTTTTTTCCATATAAATTTCTTTCTTACCAACTTTATGTTGTTTATATAAAAACACATATTGCTTATGATTTCCTGAAGGTTTGTGATGATAGTGTTCTAGTTGTATTTTTATATTGGACTATTTCCATCATCTACTGTGTAGTGAATGTCTTTAGAAAAAAATAACTTTATTTAAATATTCCAAATACATTCAACTGTTAGTAATAGCACATCAAACAGGATAGTAGATGCACAACATTTTGAGAGATATTATTCTCCCCTCTTCTTCAGGTGTTGTTGGCCTCCCCAGTGACAGTACTAGCATGGATTCGAACCTGGGTCCTTAGAGTGTTATCTTAAAATTCAATACTCAAGAATCTAAGGACCCAGGTTTGAATCCCATGCTAGTACTGTCACTGGTCAGGTCAGCAACACCTGAAGAAGATGGGAAAATAATACCTCTCGAAACATTGTGCATATACTAACCTGTATGATATGCTATTACTAACAGTTGAATGTATTTGAAATATTTAAATAAAGACATTCAATACACATATTAGATGATGGAAATAGTCCAATACAACATATTGCTTATCTTTATCAATATTGAATTAAATGCAACATTATCGTTTATATTAAAAAGCATTATTATTTTTCCTATTGTATTTGTTAACAGCAAAAAATAAATAAAATGTTAAAAATTATTTTTATGGTTTATTAAAAATTCAGACTTTAATAAAAATTCTATTCCATAGATGCTATTATTTATTTATGAAAAATTAAAGAAAAACAAAATAAGTCATCTCTTCAAATAAGACCAAAATCATTAGTGCCCATGTCCAACATTGTCTTTTACTAGAATGTATAAGAATTTGGTCTAATTTCTTCAGTTGTTTATTATTATTATTATTATTAATAAAATTATTAACATTTATTTCCTTTTAATTATAATAATGTTTCCACTATAGTTTTATTTCAAATCAATAACTTTTTCATAGAAATCATTGAAATATTTAGACATCAAACCAAACCTGTCTTCAATCAAATCCTTTCTTTTTGTATTAACAGAAGACTGTCCTTTGATTTATAATCTTTACTTTTTTTTTTCATTTACTTTCAACGTTAATAATTTTTTTTTTTTTTTTTTGGGGAGTATAAAATATTATTCAGTAAATTTTGGTCCTCCTCAACATAGTTTTTTCTTTGTTTTAGACTACATTTGCTTTTTAAATTATAATTAAATGAGAAAAAAAAAAAAGTTATAGGTTAAATATTTTTTTTATTAAATAAAACAGAAAAAAAAAAAGCTTTCCCCTAATAGTAAAAAAATGTCTGCTGAAGGATTAATAAATAATCCACTTCCTTAAAACGTCATGTGATATCTAAGCACCCAAGTGACAAGCTGAACTCAACCTGATGGTAATATTTTTTTCCAATGATGTTAAATTTTGGAATTCTTTATCTGATCCACTTTTCAAAGTTAAATTAAAAAAGTAGCTTTTACTTTTAAATAGGACAATGACAATTGTTTTCATTATTCTATGGCTCTCACTAGCCATCAAATAAACATCCGACCAATCCAGTGTCAGATAAAATGCAATACGATACTATAAGCCACTTCACTCTTTTGAATCATATACCTATGATTATTCCGAGAGCAGTATAAGGTGTTTTCTATAAAAACTCTGAAGACTTAACCATACCAATAAACAGAAATTTATATTCCGAGCATATGACTATTTAGCCATTTACAAAATTTTATCTGTTGTTCAGTATCATCTTTCATCTGTTACTCTTGTCAGAGTTTTATATGTGTATGTTATATTCTGTATCCAAATCAGGCATCAGTAGAAGTAATTCGTCATTGCTTGACCTTTTTCATATAAATGATTTCAGCATCTTAATGATTAGAATTATTTCCGAAGCTTTAATCATCTCGTATATTATTACGGTGCATAACGAAGTTTATATTAAATTAGGACAAATGTAAATAGTAAAAAACAGTCAATTCCCTGTGAATAAATTTGTAATTAGCACAGGTTTTTTTTTCTTTTTTTTTTATTCTTCAAAGTGAAATATTAATTGAGTGATGTAAAAAGAAATGATTAAAACAGTTTATTCTCTCACACTGTAATTTTATTAAAATTATCAGCTGTAATATTTTAAATGAACCTTTGAATTTTCCATAATAAGATAAAGTTCTTTTAAATATAAATTTTACAGTTATGAGTAGATAAGAATAGCAGATTTTAAACAACTTATAACATTAGAAGCAGGGGTCAGAACTAAACATGTGGTGGTAATTTCAAAGAGAGAATCACATCAAGAAAAAATAGCATATAGAATGATTCACGTAAAAGAGATTATTAATATTAGAATTAAGTTTAATCATATTTACGATTTTAAAAAATATAAAAAAACACAACAATAATATCAATGTAAAACCAAAGTTTCTTGTTATAGTGGAAAGTGCAGAAAATAACAGAGATTATCAAATATTGGAAGATGTAGAAATGAATTTTTAAGAAAAACAGTTGTAGAATATTACCTCAATTATAATGATTCACTAATGAAATGAAATAAAACAAATATAACAGATAAGAAATGAAAGTACAATGGTGAAAAAGATAAAATTAATAGGAAATTATTTTGAACTAAAGATGTGTGAAGGATGATCTATATTTTGTACATTTTATAGTGAAATTTAGCATCTGTGATAACAAAAATGTAATAATTATTTTATTATCAAAATTGAAAAGCTTCTCATTTATAAATAAAAATTGTCCCGTTTACTTTAAGTATTAAGAATTTTGACATTAATGACGTAGGGTTATAATAAATACACATTCTAATTTCTTTTTGAAAGGATCATTTTATCTTATAGTAGGATTATCATTCAATAAATATTTCTGAAAAGCAATTTTTTATTAACATAATTTTCTAATGTTGGTTCATTAAAAGATATCATAATCATTTTTTTTTTTTCGTATGTCAAATGCGTAGACCGGGAAGTGAACCCGGGCCAGCTGTTTGGAAGGCAGCTATGCTAACCGATAGGCCACCAGTACTTGACTATCGTAATCATTTTGGCTACAGAAGAATTTAGAAAAGAGAAATACCAAATCTTTCATTTCAAGATTTCATGATTGTTTTAGTTTTAAAATCAATAAATTCTTTTAAAATCTGAACTATAAATCCTAATTTTATATTGATATACTATTTTTTTCTTTCTGTATTTTCTACTCCTCCTCCTGCCCTGTGAGTTATATTATAATTAGTTATCATAAGTAACAATTCTCATTATAAATGATCAATATTATTTAGACTATATAATGGTATCTGCTGGATTATAAATTAATATGGCTGCATTTATGTTATTTTAAACTTGTTTCAAGATGAAAATTTTGTCATTTCTTTTAAATTTCATATCATTTGTTTTTTTTTTTTCTTAATACCAAGTAATTCTGTAACAATACACATAAAAATTATTAAGTGGCATTAAATTTACGAACATTGCAATCATATTTGCACTGGTTTCTAAGGACTACGAAGAAATATTTTGATGCATATCTTATTAAATATATTAAACCACGATTTAATCTAAAACTTAAATCTTGTTGATGAAAAAGTATTTTCTTCATAATACCTTTTTCTTTCTACTCTAAAAGTCAAAGCAATTCTGCATTTTAATGATGGAAATAACTTCTAAAATTTACCATTTATTTCTAAAATTAAAAAGCTAAAATAAGTTAAGATAATAGCAAGTAAAGGCAAATTATTATTAATAAAAGTTGCTCCTCCATTCTTCCACATAAGAACAGCAAAGATCAAGAAATTATTCACCAGATTAGTCAAATGAGATTGATGGAAAGTTTTTAAGATTTTCCTTCTTTTGTTTATCTTCTAAGAAAAGCTAGATTCCCATTTATGAATTAATAATTACTGATAGACATTTGGTGATCTACGATCAGGCAGCATAAACAAAAAAAAATTCAAATTCCACCCAAATTCAAACCCCAAGTCATGAGCTTGGAAAGCAGGAATTCTAATTATTATGTTAGAAAAACTTTCTACTACTAATAGACAATTTACTATATTTTCTTAAATTAAAGACTTTCTAAAATGAATAAAAATTTGAATATTTTTGGATTTTTTAAAATACACATTTTTTTAATAATGTACTTTTCTTTAAAATTTATTGTACTTTTATTTTACTTTCCTATTATAAATATACTTGGTCAGTCTTCGCAAAAAGTTTATGAAAAGTAGTAATTTTAAGATGAACTTTGATGAAAAGGCAATTATTTGCAGGAATTTGCTGAGATATAAATTAGTACCTCCTTTGTAGATCTGAGACTTGGACACTTAATAGAAGAGCAATACAGAGACTTCAGACCATTGAAAGAAGTATGGAAAGATGCATGTTGGGAGTAACAAAAAGAGATCGAAACTCAATATATGGATAAGAGAACAAATAGGTGTTACTGACCTCATTGAAAAAATTAAAAAACTGAAATGAAGTTGGGCTGGACATATTACTAGAAAAGATGATAATAGATGGACAAGTGAAATCTTAAACCGGATTCCAAGAGATTGTAAAAGATCCAGAAAGAGACCACATGTGAGATGGATGGATGAAATAAGAAAATGTGCAGGGGTGATGTGGAGAAGAGAAGTTAAAGATCAGAGGAGATGGATTGAATTTGGAAAGACCTTCATCCTGCAGTGGATTGATAATGGTTGATGATGATGATGACCTCCTTTGATGATATTGTAAGTTTCTAGATTTAAGCTAGTCTAAGAAATCCTATTATCCAAGTTAAATATTTTGCTTCTCTGAAATCATTTTAAATTACAGTAAATCTATATTTTTTTTGCTTCTTACTATCAAATTAATCCTTAAGCCTCAATCCATTTATTTTTCTTCTCTTAATCCATTTTAATCAAAGCAGTCTCATCAATATCATTATCCTATCCTCATCCTGCTTAATCTAGATTCCAAATCCTTATTCTATTTATGCTTATTTCCCTAATATATAAAACTTCGGATTTTGCACTAAATAATAGTAAGCTCCCTTCAAAATTTATGTATTGCATTTATGTTTTTATTCATATTATTTTATAAATTTTTACTTTTTTTCTATAACAAGTTTATAGTCTTTTCCATCCCAGGAAATAATGTACATATTATATAGTCTGTACACATTTGTCTCATAAATTCACTATTTATTAACTTTGCATATTGCAAAATCTTTCTTATCCAAGGTGTTTTAATGCTCACTCTCCCACATTCATTTAAAATCAATTTTTATTCAAATATTTTTATTCATGTATTTTAATTCTCCAATTACTCTTTTTGCCTTTGATTTTCATTATTAAAAAAAAAAAAAAAATGCCAACACATTTCCTGTAATACAAATGTATTTGCTACCCACAATTTTCCACCGAGCATATATATCTACCTACTTCGTGTGAATATTATCTAAAATATTTCTAAGTCCCCTGGCCAATACAAAGCTATCCTTTCCTGCTAATCCAAATGAAAATTATGGACATAATAGTGTTTAAGCCATATACATATATAGAAAAACATATATCTTGTGGGTATTAATAAAATATATAAGGCGATGACAAATTCATATTTTCAATGGAAAACTGAATTAAAAATCAATTGATTTAAGGTAAACATAAATTTGCCAGGTCATGACAAAATTCAAATTTTTTTTTGAAAGTTCAAATCTTTTTCACCAGAGTGTTTCTTGTCGAATTATTTAAAAATTTGTCATGAAATGTCAAATACATCGCGGCATAAAATTGTATTGTAAAAAAATAATAAATAATTATATCATCAAAAAATTTCTGATAAAAAATAATTTATTAAAATAATAACAACATATTTGTCCTACCAACATTCATAAATACTGTCCATTGTAGTTTTCGCTTATATAACCGATAAAATTCGCAAAGATGGCATCAGTCTTATAGAGTCCTAAAAGCAAATTCTTGTAAATAGGATTTGAATAAAGTACTGCTGGAACCACACTGGTGATTCAGCTTGCATTTACCTCTAATCCACATATTTTCCATCAACAGCTACGAAGTCCAATTTTCTGTGTGAATATTTGCAACATGTAATATTTCATTCTCTGCCACTACAACTGAAGTGGTGCATATCTACCAGTAAATCTACTTGCTTCATGTTGCTGTGTTCGAACCTATCTCCCAGAGTAGAAAATATTTTATTAATAATATAAACTCACATATGTTAAGAATAGGCGCATATGTATGTGCAATTACAGAGGGTAAATCATTATAGAGAAATTTACTTCGTAATCAGATTTAGCAATCTTAAGTAAAAAAAAAATATAAGTGGTTCATTGGAAAAGTTTTCAGCTAAGTTATAACTTTTATAAAATCAGTAAAAGCATTGCAGAAATGTTAAAACGAATATACAATGGGAGAGTGGTTCAAAACGCATTAGGTAAAGTAAAATAAGTGCTGTACCCCAAGAGCAATCCTAAAATAGTTGCAGTTTGTTACGCTACAGAGGAAATATATTGTACTGAAAAATATGAATACAATGCACGGCAAGACAGAGTGGCGACTTAAAAGAATAAATGCACTTAAAGAACATCATCGAATAGCTTTCTCAAAACGCGCTGGAAACGAAAACTTAGAGATATAAAGAGAGCAAATCCCATTGTTAAGATTATTAATTATAAATTCATTCTTATGAGACCATCGTTGCAGAAATTATTAATATTAAAAAATATGAAGAGCTGTAGTGAAAGAACTATCCATTATACTATGCAAAATTTACTCATCGCAACCTGTAAAATTGTACAAGTAAGTAGTGTCAGCCTCTCCAGGTTATAATGGCAGAGAGTCAAGCGTCTGAACCGTTCCAGAGCCTAATGTAAGAAGAGAAGCTGTCCTCATCACCACCACATATTCCTCACCATGAATCCACTCATCCACTGTCCAGAAGTCCACCAGAATGCCGGTAAATGTTTACTATTATATTATTATTATTTCCTAGAACTATAAATAAAGTATAAAGTTTTATTGCTGATCTTAACCTAGATAACTTAATTAACCTCGATGTTTTATATAATCCCAATATGTAATTTTATTATTTCTTTAACCATTAATCATGTTGCTAATTAAGTTATCACGTTCCTATAAAAATATACTTTTTATATTTATATGCATTTAATTGTATGTACCTTGAATGATGGAGGGAATCTACTTACAAATCTTGTTTATGCTTCTTTCTGACTCTGTCAAGACCCCATGAAGCTAGCCGAATCATGAAGACGCTAGATTATTATTAGTATTTAGCATCGTAAACAAATCAATAAATTAAAGTACATTAATTAACGTATAGAACTGTCTAAAATAGATCCCCCCATTATGACAAGGAATAAGTAATTTATATTGTGTCAAATTATGTATTAGGATGATGAGCAATATTCCAGTTATATAAATTAACTCTTAATTCCACAAAAGTGCCATAAATATGTACACTGATAAACAATGTTTCGAATCACTAATCTGCCAACAAACTAAGCTCTTGATTTCTCCGGTGCGTCAAGCAAAACGCTCAGTGTAATAAATGCGTAATAAAAGGGAAAGAATATTTTGCCTAAATAAACGAATCAATAATGTAAAATATATTAAGCCTTAAAGAGAAATCATAACCTATATATGAGTAATGCTACCATGGATAAATATTGAAGTTTGTAAATAAAAACTTACTTTGCTTAAGGATCGATAAAGAAATATGTATTGCGTATAAAATAAAAACAATTCTCATCTGTTGAGATCTATGTATGTGTGTAATGCTACTGTTGATAAATATTAAAGTATCTGATAAAATTGATTAATCTAGGATAATCTGTTAGAGCGATTGTCCACCAACATTAATAATATATAACTTAGTAATCAATTTCTACAGCTATATTATTGCTGTCTATCTCAATTCTTGTGTGTGGGTTAATATACTCTATATTTGTTGTTGTCAGTTGGAAGCCATGAATGAAATTATTCTCTCTTATTAATAAGCAAGAGGACCATGTTTAAGTCCATGTCATAGGTTTTTCTTTATATGCTCCATCAAACGACATAAGGGCCATCCATTAGCCAGGTGCCCGGGAGATTGATCTTAGGATGTACCCTGGTCCAGGTTCTGCAGACCCTGGAAAATTTCTGCGAACCCAAATCCCAGATTTTAGCATACCTTGGCTTAATTTTCTGGTCTCCAGAAAATCAAATGTACTTTAGGTTAGAAGCAGATACACCTCTGCACCCTAAGACTTTGAAACCTATCTCAACCACTGCCTCAGATCACCAATGAATACCATCCTTTCTTTAGCTGTTGGTCTCTGTGAAGTTGTTAATAATGTTGTTTTAGAATCCCTCCTGTATAGTTATAGAAATCACACATGTATTCGAACCGGCTAAGTTCAAACCCATTCACAAGACAACTAAATGCTTACTTAAGCCACTTTCATTATCATTAAATCGTATTAAGGCACACTACCAGGGTGATAACTAGCAACTAATCCATTTGTAATCTCGATTAAGCAATGTTCATGTAAATAATTAATTAATTGTAATACAACTGCTAGTATTTCTTCTGATAAATACATATTTACATGCCTTCATTTTGGATATATACATTTAAGTGTGGTTGAGGTCCAAGGCACATCCTAGAATGGCTATATATATATTGCAAATAAATAAATGAACCCGAGATAGAGAACGCAAGTTCGATCCTATGAGCTAAGCCACGGTATATGGGGGGTTGAATAGATATCAAGTATGTTGACTGGGATGTAGAGACTAAGAAGATCAATGGGGTTTAAACCTAGGACAGGGGAGTCTCTGTACCGAATGGTTGAGGGCCTCTACTTGTATTTTTGGTCTTGTTGACTAGTTATACAAACTTGACCGGTACATAACTATATTATCATTTACAGGATTCATTTTACTATGTCTGAAAACTCTTAGAAAGCTACGTCTTACAACTCTGAAAAACTTGTAAAAAATGCGCCAAGACAATGTAACAATTTCACACTACTAGCAAGACTTTATTCCAATTCTACCTACAGGAATTTGCTTTGCGAATTTTATCATTTGTATAAGCAAAAACTACAATGGACAGTAATTATGAATGTTGGTAGGATAAATATGTTATTATTTTATCAGATATTTAATTATTTTTTTTATAAAATAATTTTATGCCGCCGTGTATTTGATATTTCACGACAAATTTTTAAATAATCCGACAAGAAACACTCTGGTGAAAAAGATTTGAACTTCAAAAAAAAAATTAAAAAAATTGAATTTTGTCGTGACCTGGCAAATTCAAGTTTACCTTGATTTAAAACATTAAATATATTTTAAAAAGCTTAGAGGCTAAAGAATGGATATAAAACTAATCATAGGAATATTATTCATCTTTCGATGTTCTGCGCGTTTGCATGTACCTTCTAATAATGATGACTTGATTTTACAGACTTATTAGAAATGCAAAATCTGCTAATTAACTCAGAAGATTAAGAAATATAGACAAAAAGAACAGGATGAACACATATTCCGCTCAAACAATCAGATTGAATTTTTTCTCTCAACTGAAGAATATATAACGTAAACTAATAAGGACTACGCTTCATTACTCTAAATACAACTTATTCCGTTTTAAATTAAACCTAACTAAATAATATGCAAAACATAATCCAAGAAATAACGAATTCATTTCTTAAAAAAAAATTAAAAACAAATTATATATATATATATTAATAAACAAAAATATTCAACATACCCATAAAATAAGTAACTAGCTAAACGCTGTATGCGTGATTACGATACGGTGGGTATATTTTCTTTATTGCACTGCCATCTAGTGCTATATCTGCTTGAAAGTGCTGCATTACTATTTAATTAATAATTAAAAGATTAATTTAGTTTTCACTTGATAGATGTAATTATATATATATATTTAGAAAAATAATATTGTAGATTTATAACGTTAAACAAAATATGTCACGTGACGGTAACGTAAAGGTAAGTTCTAAATCTATTGTCAGGTAAATTTTTTTTTTTGTAAATTAAAAGAACAAAAAATAATTTGTTCGAGTAGAATTATTGGATTTATTCTAATTCCTTGAACGTCACAATATCTCCAAACAACTAATCTTACGATTTTATTTTTTAAAGAATGAATTAGTTACAAAATAAAATCACAAGTTTGGTATTTTAAAAAAAAAGTGAAGAATTTTATGGTTAAAGAATATCTAATACCAAAACCCTATGAATGGGTATATGTGTTTTTACGGATAGCACATTGCCATTTCTTTGATCCATTAAGCTATTTATCCAGTCAATATGGAATGGTTAGCAAAATTAGTTATGGATTGGACACTTAAAAAGCCTCGAATTATTTTTTTTTTATTAGAAAAAATAAATTTATTCATGTATAATTTAACAAATACATTGAGTCATAGTTGGAATGGATACATTAGTATAACTTACATGCTTGCTTCTTTTGTTATTTGTGCAAACATTTGTGCTTAAAGGTGATAAGGCCTTCTCTAAGTTATCTTTTTCCAAGTGTCCTGAAATAATGTGTCTGGAGCTAACAGTTTGTCTCTTTCCTTAATTCCCTTGATACACTGCATAGATCTGGGTCATGTTTTGTTTACCTTATTGAAGACAAATTTGCATCTTATTAACCAGACTGCAAAGAGCATGAAGGTGGCAAGTCTGATTGCAGAGAAATTTCCAGTTTTAATGGCTCTTTTAATTGTTAGAACATTTTGTCTTTCTGTTGGGATGCTATTTATTATTAAGGAGCATAGCGGCATGAAAAATAAACAGGAGTAAAAGATATGCTGGATTATTTCATCCTCAGTTTTGTACAGATTGCATATGGGATCTAGTTTTGCAAAACCTCTTCTGAATATGAGAAAATGATTGGTGGACAAAGATGAAAGATTGAACTTGATAAGAAAGTCTATATATTTCAGTTCTAAAAACCAGCATTTAGCCTTTTGTATGAGTTGTTTATTACGAGTTTAAATTGCATTGTAGTTGGGTTGGAATATATTAATTTGTATACATCCCAATAGGTCTTTTTGTTCTGCAAGGTTTGTTCTGTAAAACTGAGCATTCTGTTGATATTGTTAGCTGTGAGGGTACTCTATTTAGTTATGAATGGAGGAGGAGGATTGGTAGGCATAAAGGGAAAGCTAATATTGATTTTGGTCAGTTCCAAATGAATTGTTCTAAACACATTGAAGGCTCGTTGAGCATACCAGGTGGAAATTGAATGGAGCCCTAGTCCACCAAGCTCTCTGGATCTCTGCATTTTTGCTATGCTTATGGCTACAACTTTACCTTTCCAAAAAAGCCTGGAGCAGATGGAATTTATGCTGGTCTGAAAGACATTGGTTGTCTTGATTATCGGTAGGTAGTAGCTGATACTGGGGGAAATGATCATGTTCAGCAGGGCTACCTTTCCCGGAAGTGATAGCGAAATTGAGGACAATGACTTGACTGTATGCCTAGTCTTTTCCAAACTGTCTTGTTATATTTGCTTTCTCATGGCAATCGAAGACAATGCAATGGGAAAGCTCAGAAATTTTTATGGTCTTGATGTGAATGCTGAGGGTATGATGGTTCCCTTGTTAATTTTCCAAATTGAGGATTTCTGATAGTTTGTATGAAGGTTACATTGAAATGCACTTTTATCCAGTATCTGTTGCAATTGTGAAAGGAGTTTTGTTGATGGCAGAAAGACAGTAACATCATCCACATAGATGTGATGAATGTTTTCTTAATGCCAGTACGTAAATTCCTGGGAGACTTTTCTCAATTTCTTTAATAAGCAGAGGGTCAATGTTGGTTATAAAACAGGGTACTAAGAGGAGAGCCCTGGGGAATTGAAAGATGTGATTTAAATCCAGGGGCAAGTTTTTCATCTAGAGATGTCAAAATAGACCTGATTAGAATTACATTGCCAATTATTCTTATATACACCTGTGGGACTGCATAGTTTTTGAGAGTTTGCAAGAGTTTTGCTGGCAGCACAGAGTCAAAAGCTGGTGTAAAATCCAATTGTATCGCAATTGGCATGGACTTCCTGTGCTGCCTAAAAAATTCAACCAGAAGCATGAAGTGCTGTGCCGTATGGATGGTAGAAGATCCTTTTCTGGCAAATTGGAATTTTTTTAAATTTTTTAAATACAAACCGTTTATCAATTCTATGTAATTCATCAATAAATCGTAATATTAATAATAGTAAATAAAACTAAAAGAGACTGAAAATGAAAGTAGACGATTTTAGCAGAATTCATTAATACATGATTGTATAATATTGGAACTTTAGAAATATTGTTAGATCACCTGTATCATTAAAAGTAATTTTATTCATTAAAAACCATGAACCTTATACAATAATTAAAGTTAACGTTTTCAATTTTCATTCTGTTCATTCTCCATATATGGACAAGCAATTGTTCTGTGTCAATTTATTATTATTTTTTCTGTTTACTTCTTGTACACTTCTTCATTGGTAACATTTTGTACTCGTCCATATCTCAACAATTCTCTTTAGCATGTTTTTTTTTTAAAGATTTTCCCTGAATGCTTGGTAGAGTTGTTTGTGTTTTGCAGTCATGTAATACACTAGCAAACATACATGTGTCCAGGTTTGGAATCTGGTGACTTTGTCTTTTAAAATCTTGTTAATGTCTTGTAAACATGTTCTTGGTCTGACTATATATATATATTTTTCTTTTCACAATCAAGAATATTAATATTATTACTTTCCAAGCACCATAATCTTTGTTTTGATTATGTTTATATATTGATTATATCTCTGCTTCATTTTATTTCTGATTTGGTTTTGATTATTTTTCCCCATCTTTTTTAATAGTTGCTATATCATCTGCATATCTAATTATTTATTCTCTTTTCATATACTACTTCACTTTTTATTGATCTTAATCATTAAAATTTCCAGATGTGTGATAAACATTTCTCCTTACTTTATGCCAATTTCAAATCAAATTCTCATTTCTTGATATATCTTCATGGTTATTTTTCAACTATTTCAGATATTGTTTAGAGAGGAAATTAGTTTTTTTTTTTAATATGGTTCAAATTCTATCCCACATGGCCATTGCCATTAAAATATTTTTTAAATTTAACAAAATAGATTTTTATTTTGACTTCATAAATAAATGAAAACATAAAGTCTATAAAAAATAATTATTAAAAAAATATAAAAAAGTATTTTTGATATTCTAATTTACTTCAGTCATAATTCATATCATTTATTTTCAAAATAGTTATTAATATTATTTCATTATATATGATAATTAGTTGAAATAAAATTTTTCTATAAAAAAATGCTAATAATTATTCGATAACTTATTTTTGAGGGGATTTTAATAATGTCACTGAAGATAATCTGTCTTATTTTGATATTAAATGGTTTCTCCTACTAAATTTATTGTTCTGTAAGTTAGGTGTAATAGAATAACATAGTGTAGATATGATTCCATAAATTGCTGTTTTTTATTAATCAGTTCGTGATAAAATGAAATTTAACTACCAAATGAAGATAATAATTTTATATGCAAGAGCATGTTACATACATGGTGAGTTGACAAAAAATCTGTTATTAAAGCATTAAGTGGAAGGTTCATCACAATAGTTTTATTTAATTTAGAAAACTGACTTTTTTTTACATTTGAACTGAGATTTGATCTTGAGTTTGTTAGTATATTCCTGAATTAAACCTGTGTACTTATATATATGTTATATATAGAACTCGCAAATAAGTTCTTAACAAGCTTTGCAGAATATCCCCAATCCCCAGACCGGTTTCTCCTATTGACTTCCTCAGTGAGGTGCTAAGATATTCAAGCATTAGATCTATATTAATTAAATAACATGAATATGTAATCTAATAACATTATGTATTTATGCCCTCTAGACATTTATAGAAACATCTTATACAGTATATAGAAATAATTAAAAAAGCAATTCATATATAACGTGACATTATTTTTAAAAAGCTTGTAGTTATAAAAATGCACACAGAGAGCGTACCAATAGCTCAATCAAGCTCATAATTGATAAGTGCTGTATGAGAAAACATTTAAAATCTCTATCCAAAACACTCCTATCTCCAGACCAACTTGGCTATTGGTACGCTCTGTGTGCATTTTTGTAACTACAAGCTTTTAATTTTACCTTTAAGGCTTTGGCTATGCTGAGGCTATTAAAATATAGTAGATCTGAATTTGGTTCAGTCCCATATAGCTATTTAAGTTAGATAGCTGGATTTAAAGACATTTTCATCTCCGAAAATTTCAGAGTTTCTACTTAAATATATGTATGAAATAAGTGCTGGTTTTTTGAGTTGATATTTTAGGTCTAGTGTCTGAATACTCTAGCTCTTCACTGACGTGAGCCATAAGCTCGAAACCAAGTTGGTCTGGAGATAGTGTTTTGGATAGAGATTTTAAATGTTTTCTCATACTGCACTTATCAATTATGACCTCGATTGAGCTATTGGTACGCTCTCTGTGTGCATTTGAGTATATAGCAATGTTTGATAAAAAAATCTTACTGGCTATGTGTTTGTAGTCATCAAATCTGATATCATCAGTTACTTGGTAATCCAGTTGTGATTATAATAAGCATAGAAATTCAGTAATCTTCCAAAACTTTACTTGAATATAAGTTTGAATGTCAATTGTAATGGTAATTTAAGTAAAGTCTCCTTTGCATCAGCTTAATTAATGATAATTGACAAGGCAAAGCCCTTAATACAACTCAATTTAAAATAGCTTTGCCATCAAACGAATAGTTATCATTAAATCTATACTAAGGAGACTTTAGTTAAATTACTGCTAAAAATCATGTCCAATCATTAATATCAAAATTAAGTTTTGTGAATCTGAGTTGCTTTGTTTGATATGACCTCAACTGGTCTCCTGAGCAGCTATGGAAGTTGTTAATAATGTTAATAGATTACATATATATCATAATGATACAGAATGAAGAAGGGGTGAGAGGTAATGCAAATAATATTTTAAGAAATGTAATTATTAAATAACATATAATAACATTCCACTCTTATTACACTTTAAAAAGCAAAATATATTTATTAATTTTAGTAAGTTTAATAAATAATATTTACTGAGGCTATAACCTCGATAATATGCATATAAAATGCGATAGTAGGGACCTCTCGAGGTTATAGCCTCAGTAAATATTACTTACGTAATCAATGTGTGTTTAATAAATTTATAGTTATAAGTTTAATAAAGTGATGTTAATAATTAAGTTGGTTAAATTGGAACATTATAATAGATATATGTATGAAATATGGTTGTATTAATATAACATTTAAATTTTGTAGATCTGAGGAAGACTGCTAGGAACAGTTGAAACTATAAAATTAATAAATATATTTTGCTTTAAAGTATAAGAAGAGTGGAATGTTGTTATTATATGTTATATAAAAAAAGCAAAAATAAAGATGGAGAGAGGAAGAGAAAGTGTTGATAATTATTAAATAAATGAGTAATCATCATCAAACGAATACAGAATTGAGCATAGAAAGTGAACAGAGAAACAACATCAGAAATTCATTTTAAGCAATATATAAGTGATAAACATGGTATTATCAGCAACTTCTTTAATAGTCAGAGTATCAGCAACAATATAATCAACAGTCTTTGTGATTGGATTTAAAAGAGACTATAAAAACTTAGGTTAGTCATTATCTAGCCATTGCCAAACTTGGAGTATCGTATTATAAAAGCAATCACAAATAATTCAGCTTCATATACATACATAAGTGGTATTAAAACAAAAATTAAATATATACCAAAAATATCACGTGATCACCACCTCATGCTTGTGTATTATGCACAAGCCTTCTGGCATCCATTGATTACTCTAGCTTGCTGTGTGTGGTAATACGTATAGTGAGTTTTGCCTGTTATATCAAAAATACTGAGGTCATTACACTAATGTTGATCATCATCGATTCTCAGGACCATTTGATCACATGAGTACTGTCCATTAATAAAAAGTAATTATCCCAAAACTTATAATGTAAAATAAGTGAACTTCAAAGACAGTTTTAATAATTCTAAAAAATATTTAGATGTCAGTACACATCCATTTTTATCTATATGTTCAAATCATCCTCTCAAACGTTTTTTCAACAACACCCTCTGTTAATAAATATAAAGTTAACTTGTTTGAAGTTCAGATTATATCTATTCACATAGGGCTTGTTGGAAAAAACATTTTAGAGGATTATTTGAATATTCTGAATTTGAATTTTTGATTAGTGTTATGCACTGGGATATTTTCATATATATATATATTTGGATATTATTAGTTTGAACTAGCTTTGGAATCACAAGAATCCTGGTCACTACGAACAAGAGAAAATACAAACTCTTAATCTTTTTTAATTAGACAATTTCATTGAAATAACTTAAAATAATGATTAGAAATGATAATAAAATTAAAGTTTGATAAATATTCTACACTATAAATAAATCATTCTGAATTTGACTATTTAACTAATATCTGAAAATATTTCAATAGATTGAAATATCAATCAATGAAATATACAGAGATATATAAAATAGTTCATGTAACACATATGTAAGTACACAAATACATGTTCAGTATTGCAAATTGTCCCATTCATTAATAAACTAATGAGTTTTTATAAATTGCAAAAAATGAAATATTAACATATATGTAATAAACACACATGTATTTTTATATAAAAATAATATTGAAATCATTAATTTTTAATTTTTCTTAACCTATAGATTGAATTATTTTCTAATCTAATTATAGACAATAACTCAATCAGAAATTTGCATTTTTACCCATTAAAACACCTTAGCATTTCTCTATCTCTAAAATATGTGTAATTTTTATTCTCTGGAGATTAAATTAATCTATCATTTTTAGTTTTTTTTTTTTAATACTTTTCTTTTTAATGGACAAATACATTCTGCAGTTTGTTTTTAAAACAAATCAGTATAATAAAGATTAAAAACTTTTTCTTGGACAATAACGGGAAATAGATTTTTGTTCATTGCAATGCAAAATTTTTTTCAATTTTTTTTTCGTTAATTCTCATATTCTAAGATATAGGTCTAGTGGTACCTTTTGAAGTTGAATATTAGGGTGTCTACTGTCCATCACAATATATATATATCATAATAAAAATAATAAAATATAATGATAATAAACTATTGTAAAGTCTTTCAATCCGCAGAAGTACTTTCGGTTAATTTCGTAAATCTGCCTCAACTGCCATTAAATTCAAAAAACAAAGCAGAAGGCAGGTGAAGCATGTTTAAGAAATTAACCTAAAGTACTTCTGCAGATTGAAAGACTTTATAATAGTTTATTACCATTATATTTTATTATGATTACAATTTTGTTCTAAGTAAGGACATTTTATTTATATTATATATAGTAACATTACAGTATAAAACAGGCAAAACTCACTATATATATTGCCACACACAGCAAGCTAGAGTAATCAATGGATGCCAGAAGGTTTGTGCATAAAATCCCCATCTAGTGCCTACTCATCCAATATCCCCAGACTAGTTTCTGGCCTATGGTTTTCGTCAGTGAGGCTGAGAGCACTGCATCTAGATCCAGCGCTCTCAGATCCAAGGCTCCTCACTGATGAAGGCCATAGGCCAGAAACTAGTCTGGGGATATTGGATGAGTAGGCACTAGATGGGGATTTTATGCACAAGCCTTCTGGCATCCATTGATTACTCTAGCTTGCTGTGGGTGACAATATATATAGCGAGTTTTGCCTGTTTTAACAACGGTTATACACAATCATAAGAGGAGGTGGTCATGTGATGTTTATTAACATTCCAGTATCATTGTAAATTGGCTATTATAAATTTAAAACTAAAAATTTGATTGGTTTTAATTCTTATAGTTAAGCATGTTTATTCATTGCTGTCATTGGTTGTATAGCATAGAATATAATCATTATCCTGTTTAAATAGTCTCATACTAACATATTTATGAGAAATACATAATTTTATAAAGCATTTTGATGGCTTTCCAAGCAGATTTTCCTTGATTGACTTCTATATTTATATAAAGAAAATATGTACACTCATATTTTGTTATTCTTCTTATTAAAGAATAAAGTTATCAAACTGTATAAATAAAAAGAAAATGCTCACATACATACAAAAACTAATTTCATACAGAAATATGAAACAGAATTATACATCCAATATTGCAACACTAAAACATTTTTAATAAGGGATAGAACAAACACCTCTTACATTTATATTTTGTATCCGAGTGAATTTCGATTTAGTAAAATTAATTTGTTTACTTTATTAGAATATTTATTAAATAGTAAATTATTTATTTAAAAATTTAATTTAAATTTAGTTGAAATAAATATCTGAAAACTTTAAAGTTTATGATTTATTTATTTTGAATAAATATTTGTAAAAAAATATTTTTTAAAACCCGGAAATAGAAATTGAAGTGATTAAAAATGTTATTTTGTTCCTTTTGAACAGCATTTCTAGTTTTACCGCCTTGATTAAAAAAAATCTTAATTTTAACATTTTGCTTGGCAGAAACCATGACAATCTCTTCTAATATTTCACAGATAAATGAAGAAACTCCAAATCATGATGGAGCAGATCCAAACATCATGTGATAAATGTTGTAAAAACTGATATTTTGAAAATCCAGACAGTCTCTACAAAATTCTTATTGCAGTCGGGAACTAGATTCAAATTTTTAAATAGCCATTTTGTTTTACACCTATACAATGATGACCACCTAGATAAGCAGCTAGGCAGTCACCTTTGGTAGCAAATGATTTCTCATTTTAGGAGAAAGATGGACAACATCAAATATACCGGAAACCATCCTTGATTAATTAAGTAATTTATTAATTCTTTATTTCAAGAAATCTCATTTATTATAGTCAACTGTTAGTGCTAAATTGGACAAATTGACTTGTGGAATGCTGTCTCACTGTTTCAACAATAAATCACTGCATATTTTTAATTGAAAATAATAGGAAATAGCTGGTTTATTTTGGAAAATTATATTTATTAATTTTACATCAGTTGCTGATGTTTATTTTTTCAAATTGTTAAAAAAATAATTATTTTCTTCACTACAAGAAAGGAATGCATATTTGTGTCAATATTGAGAATTATCTTGTCGTTAATTACCTAAGAAAAAACTTTAAACAATTTTTCAACTCAAAATATTCTATAAACTTGTCGCTTAGAGAAATGAATTTTAATTTAAAAAGTAATGAAAATCACTTTCTTATGGATGATAAAACTATAGTGCTCTCAGATTCAAGGCTCCTTACTGACAAAGGCTACAAGCCAGAAACTATTATGGGAATATTGGATGAGTAGGCACTAGATAGGGATTTTATGCACAAGCCTTCTGGCATCCATTGATTACTCTAGCTTGCACTGAGTGGCAATACGTCTAGAGAGTTTTGCCTGTTTTAATAACAGTTATAAGCAAACATAAGAAATGGTAGTCATGTGATGTTTATGCATAGAAATTCTAGTAAATTTTAATAGCATCTTAAGTAATCAATAGTTATTACAGATATTACTGAGAATATACAATATTTATGGAGAAATCAGTCCTGAATCTGCCAACCATAACAACAATTTTACATACTAACTAGAATCTTCTCAATAAAGCAGAAAAGAATGATCCTTTTACATAACTATTAATCCTAGCTAGGCAAAAATGGTCCACCTTAATCTAATTGCTGTACTGGCCACATGGATAATAAATCCATATTCACACAAAAAGATAAAATACTACATTAATGGCAATCTTCATAAAGTATTAATCAATGGAGCTTACAGTCTCAAAGAATGTTTAAGATGTAAATTGCATTTTAGTAACATCATAGATAACCAAGACTTAGGAAATAGGTAGCATTAAGAATATATAATAATATTTATGGAGAAGCTTAATCTTGAATATACATACAGCAATAATATTCACACGTTAGAGTTACTTTAACAAAATTACAAAGAATTCCCTTCTAAAATAAAGCAAATAGCTAAAATGATAATATATTGACTTAAAAGTATAGTTGGTTTTGATTACAAATTGTATAATTGGTTGCTTTTCAGGACATAGGATCATCATGTGATGCTAAACAAGCATGTACTATAATCAGCTGAGAATTGATCAAGGAAATGTTAGATTTCGAACCTACCATTCTTAATATGTCCCTAAAACTTATATAATAGTTGAAGCATGTTTATTTACAATCAATTTATTTTGAACATTTCAACTAGTTTTTACATTGAGTACAAATTTTTTTTGACAATGTTAAGATTTCGGAGTTTAATTCCATGGAGAGAAATATCCGGAATGTTATTTAGCTGTGAACATTTGATATTTCATAATAAAATAAAAAGCTTACATGTAAATATTTTGTTAGGAACAATAAGATTGTAGATGAGAATATTATATCTTGTAGCCACTCTAATGTTTGGTTGATATTTTAACCAACATATTTATTTATTTATACTATCCATGCTAAATTAAGTTAATGTTCATTGACTATTTATATGTCCTTAAGTAGATGTTGAAAATGATTACATATTTTATTTATAAACATCTCATTTCATAAAATGGTTATAATTTTTTTTTAAATAAATGTTTAGATTAGTTTGTTTTTTTAAATAACTAAAAATCTATTTTACAGTTAATAATTCTTTTTCAATTATTTTAATTAGTTTACGTTAAGAATAAAATATAGTTTATGTTATTTATAGGAGATACAGGATTGTGAAGATTAATGCTACTTCAGAGTGACAAGATTAGTTATTCAACTTATGTCCAACAAGTTCTCATTGTGGTGAAGTAGAGAATTTTTGTATTGATGTACAAACTGCTTTCGATCGAACCAAACAACATTTTTAAATTGTCATAGGAGATTTTAACACTAGAATTGGAAAGCGATTGAGATATGAAAATGATGTCGGCTAATTTGATTATGGTGAAAGAAGATATCCAATATGTGAAGTTCACAGAAGAAGAATAACTATATATTATGAATTCTTTTTTTGACAGAAATGGGAATGAAAAAAGAAGCATCCAAATGAAAATGCGACAGAATTGGGCTATATATATATTTTTTAAGTGTCATAGCATCGGCCGGGATGCGAACCCGCAACCTGGGCAACTGCCTGCAAGTGCAAGGCAGTCGCGCTGACCTCTCGACCACCAATTTTGACTAATAGAAAATATGTATTTGAAGATTTTAATAGATTCAACACAGGAAGTAATAATCAATTAGTGAGGTATAAGATAAGTTGTAATACAAAACTAAAGAGATGAAAACTATTAGGAAAAACAATACTAACAGTTGATATTCCTAACTTAGTCCAGTGAATTTAAATTAGACCTTACTAATCACTTTAATATATTGTCAGATATTGAAGATGGGATCAGATTTAATCGAAATAAATTAGAAGGTAACTGACATTCTACTAAGAATTCCTATAGAATTACCACAAAAAATCAATTTATTAGTAAATTTTCAACAGAGATGAGACAATGTATGAAAATAAGAAGAAACAGAATTTATAAAAAATGATCCACTGAAAATGATTAATTAGTAGAGTTTTGTAATGTGATATGAAAAAGAATTAATAATGATATAATAAAATATAATTGTAGCTAAGAAAAGATATATAAAAAAAAACAATCTTAAAAGAGTATAATAAGCCAATAAACATCACATGATCACCACTTCCTATGTTTGCTTATAACTTATTAAAACTAGCAAAACTCACTATACGTATTGCCACTCACTGCAAGCTAGAGTAATCAATGGATGCCAGAAGGCTTGTAGTTAAGTAGAGATAAAAGGTGGCTGCTGGAGGGTTGCATTAGATCCTAAGATCTAGGTATAGTGCTCTCAGATCTAAGACTCCTCACTGATGAAGTACACAAGCCAGAAACTAGTCTGGGGATATTGGATGAGTAGGCACTAGATGGGGATTTTATGCACAAGCCTTCTGGCATCCATTGATTACTCTAGCTTATAGTGAGTGGCAATATGTATAGTGAGTCTTACCTGTTTTAATAAAAGTACAATCACATTATGATATTGGAATAAAAGTTGTTTCAACAATGAAAAGAACTAATGGAACTATTGCTAAAAAAAAGATGACATGATATATATAGAAGAGTTCTATAAAGAATTATATAATAATTAAAAACAAGAAAATAATGTATTCTGTACAATTACTATATCTTCTTAATTAAGTATTTTAAATGAGGTGAGATATGCAATTAAACTTGTGAAAGTAAAAGTACCATGAAGTGGTAGAATTAAACAAAGCAAAACTCTCCATACAGTAGTGCCATCTTGTGCCAACAAGAGCAAACAATGGATGCCAGAAGGCTTGTGCATAAAACCCTATCTAGTGCCTACTCATCCAATATCCCCAGACTAGTTTCTGGCTTGTGGCCTTTGTCAGTGAGGAGCCTTGGATCCGAGAGCACTGCACCTAGATCCTAGGATCTAATGCAACCCTCCAGCAGCCACCTTTTAACTCTACTTAACTACAAAACTATGAGAATGAAATTGAAAACATAATAATATTTTCAATCTAAGCTCAATAGCTTATATAGTCATATGGATCTGAACTCAATTCAGCACCCATACATTTTGTTGTCTTTGGCTTTTTAACAACCATAGCCACCACTATCCTATTAGGCATGATTGGTGTTAAACCACTAAACATCACATGATCACTATCTCATACTAGCACAAAATAGTTATTAAACAAAGCAGATCCAAGGTTCCTCACTGACGAAGGCCACAAGCCAGAAACTAGTCTGGGGATATTAGATGAGTAGGAACTAGATAGGGTTTTATGCACAAGCCTTCTAGCATCCATTTATTGCTCTTATTGGCACATGATGGCACTACTGTATGGAGAGTTTTGCTTTGTTTAATAACAATTTTGTGATAGTATGAGATAGTTATCATGTGATGTTTAGTGGTTTAAGTGGTAGAATTATAATTGATATCTTAAAAGAAGATGAAGAAATAGAAGAATTGTTAGCAAAACATTATTTCAGATGTGACCATGATAAAGATGTATCTGATGTTTTAAAAATGCAATTGTAATATTAATATTTAAGATGATAATTGAAGATATTAAAAATTACAGATCTATTAATGATCTATTTGTTCTATGAAATTTTTTTACCAAGATAATTATAACTCATCTGCAGTGATCTTTGGATTCAACCAATCAAAGGTGGGTTTAAAATGGACTTTAGCTATCATATTCAAGTATAAATAGAAATCATAGACAGAGCCAATGAATATGAGTTGTCATTATGTTTTGGCTTTTCCATAGTAATCAAAATACAAAAGCAGTGATTAGAAGATGTGATGATTCTAAGGTCAACAAGTAGACTAAAACAGGAAGTTCAGTGAATAAAAATACGTGAAATTTATTTAAGTCATTTAGATTTTGCTGGTGATGTAGATTTTGTAAATAATGCTTGAGGAAATACTGCAAAAATTCTTAGATGAAAGAAAGTAGAAGTAAAGATACATGCTAAAGAGTCTAAAGTAATGCTCAATCAATTTCTTCACAAAAAGAAAATAAAAGTTGATAATCATGACTTAGAAATGATTAACAACTATAAATAGCTTGATGAAGATAAAAA
Organism: Epiperipatus broadwayi; assembly: GCA_028023455.1. Classification (NCBI taxonomy): domain Eukaryota; kingdom Metazoa; phylum Onychophora; class Udeonychophora; order Euonychophora; family Peripatidae; genus Epiperipatus; species Epiperipatus broadwayi. The sequence continues at coordinate 7,937,266 of JAQFVV010006233.1, forward strand.
CATGGATGAAATCAATCTTAGACTTGGGTGGATTGTTTTTTTATAGAAACAATAATTTCTGCTTATATGTTTGAAAAGGAAAGTTTTTAATATCTATGTTTTACCAGTTCTTACTTATGAAACTTAAACTTAGAATTAATAGAACAGCAGTATAGAGACTTCTGATTACTCAACAGAGCATGGAGAAATATATGTTGAAATAACAAGAATGTGTGTGAGAGAGAGAGCAAACAGGTATCACTGCAAGAACTGAAGTCTGAAATTGAACTGGACTAGATATGTTGCTAGAAGAGCTGGCAATAAATGAAAAATTGATATTTTGAACTCGATTTCAAGAAATAGATCACATGTGAATAGGGCGGAGGAACTAAGGGAGTCTATTGGTGTGACTGGAGAAGACTATCCAAGTATTAGATAAACTTAAATGAAGTGATACCTTCATTGTATAATGGATTGACAAAGGTAAGTTACAATGATAGTGATAGTTTTAAAAGTATTTGAATGTCTTAGACATAATCTTTTGATATATTTTAATAACAAATATTTTGCATTCTACTATTTTTATATTGAGTTGACATCTTAAATTGATTTAGTGGATCTTCAAACTGAATCAAAAATTTTTATAATTAAAAAAACAACAAAATTTTTTCATTTTGGTCTAAGTATTTTACAAATATGAATGTTCTTGGAAAACAATGTCATAACTGACATCATCATCATCATCAACCATTATCAATCCACTGCAGGATGAAGGTCTCTCCAAATTCAATCTATTTTCTCCGATCTTTAGCTTCTCTTCTCCACATCATCCCTGCAGTCTTTCTTATTTCATCCATCCATCTCACATGTGGTCTCTTTCTGGGTCTTTTACAATTTCTTGGAATCCAGTTTAAGATTTCAATTGTCCACCTATTATCATTTCTTTTAGCAATATGTCCAGCCCAACTTCACTTCAGTCTTTTAATGTTTTCAGTGAGGTCAATAACACCTGTTTGTTCTCTTACCCATATATTGCGTTTCGATCTCTTCTTGTTATTCCCAACATGCATCTCCATACTTCTTTGGGTGCTCTGAAGTCTCTGTATTGCTCTTCTATTAAGGGTCCAAGTCTCAGATCCATAAGTAAGAACTGGTAAAACACATTTATTAAAAACCTTCCTTTTCAAACACATAGGCATATTTCCTTTTAATATCAAGTTATTTTTACCTAAAGCACTCCAACCAAGTTTAATTCTATGATTAATTTCATCCATTATGTTTCCATCTGTATTAATAAGCCTACCAAGGTGTTTGTAAATATTAACTTATCATAATCAATCTTTATTTTCATATTTTGAGAAAATCCACTAAACTTTACTTTAGTCTTTTTAACATTTATTTTGAGAAAATCCACTAAACTTTACTTTAGTCTTTTTAACATTTATTTTTAGCCCTACTTTTCTACTTTCATCTGACATAAAGTAAGTTATTAATCATTTAAAAAGTTATATATACATGCAAATATAAAAATAAGAATTATGAATTCTAATAATATAAGGGAGTTAACAAAGAATTAAAACAAGAGCATTGCTTATCAGGTACATTTTCTCTACATCATAATAAAATATTTTACATATTGTTCTTTATTTTAATAATCTCCATACTTCCACTTTCTTTTTTATTCTTCATATAAAGATACAATAAAAGACATGACCCCCAAGATGCATTTCATGCTGAACCAGCACTCATCAGTTGGTCCAGGTCACCAGCTCTCATATATATCTTTAATACATGAAGAGTATTTATCTATGGTGAATTGTACATCTTTATTTACAACCGCTAAACTTGCTCCACTCACATCCTCGACTTCGTACATTTTTGATAAACCTAACTATGTTTATCATTAATCATTTATTAAACTAGAGTTTTTCTCTAACACAGATATAAACTTTAATCCAAGTTAAAGATTATATATGATTTTTTTTACACACAGGCACATGGATTTTCATCTTCCTTCTCATATGCATACTATTGATAACTTTAATAATCTCCATATTTCCTCTTTCTTTTTTATTCTTCATATAAATAAAGATACAATAAAAGACAAATGACCCCCAAGATGCATTTCATGCTGAACCAGCACTCATCAGTTGGTCCAAGTCACCAGCTCTCATATATATATATATCCATTACATGAAGTGTATTTATCTATGGTGAATTGTCACATTTTTGTTAATGATCAAATAATTTTGATTTAGGATCATGGTAATTTGAGCTATATGATTCAAAAAATGAATAGTGAAATATAGAAAGCAGAGCCTAAAAATAAATATAATAGGAATGAAAAATATGTATGTCAGCAAGGCAGAACTCAATAGGATATAATTTTGTAAAATGAATACTCTTGGAAAATTGAATGAATTAATACATGTAAGCATGAAGTTCACCCAAAATGGAACAACAGATATATCTCGTATAAGATACAATACATGAAGCTATAAAAGATACAATGTGTATATAAAAGCTCTAGCAATGATAAGTGGTATATTATAGGATTATAATATTTCCAAATACAAAGAAATATAAATACCCAATAATAAATAAGTATCAAACCATTAAACATCACATGGTCACCATTCTTTATGCTTACACAAGCTGTTTACACAGGCAAAACTCCATACAGTAGTGCCACCCAGTGCTAGACAGAGTAACCAGTGGATGCATCCATTGATTACTCTGGCTTGCATTGAGTAATGCTACTGTATGGAGAGTTTTGCCTCTGAATAAAAAGTATCAGAACATTGCTTGTGGGATTTAACTATTGAAGGAAAATCAGAAATAGAATTGTCATTTACTGAAATGGATTACTGGTGAAAATTTGCAGGAAGTTAAGGAGAGAATGGATAAGCAATAAAAAAATGGAAAAATAATAAAAATTGAACACAGTATAATAAATGAAATCACAATAAATCAACTTAATTGTATAAATATATAGAGAGGATATGTTTAAAAAAATTTACTGAAGTAAATATTAAACTGGTTATCATTTGGAGAAAACATATCTAAAAAGATGTTGGAAAAAAGAAATAGATAAAGAAATTACAGAAAAATATTTACAGGAAGATTTATAGGTGAACAAGGGGATCGCAATTGGGAATTAAAAGATATTTGTTGAATGCTTTTTTAAATTAAAATAAGTAAAGAATATTAATTTAAAAATGATAAAGAATGTGAGGAAAAAAATAAGAGACATGAAATTATTTTATATTAATATAGTGGAAAACAGATTTTCCTTATATAAATTATATATCCAATAACTATTAGCATTTATTGAGGCACCTTGAATTAAGCATGGTAAGATTATATAAATAGTAAATATTAAATTGTAAACTAAAAACAATTTATGACTCAGAGATTTGGTTTTAGGAAACCATCATTAGCTTAGTCATGTTCTTAAACACCATTAATCAGAATTTTATGTAAAATAGTTTGTATCCTTTTTTGAAATACGAAATTAGAAATATGTACAATTATTACATTTTATGTTCAAATTATGGTATAGTTTTTAAATAAAAACTTTCTATTATTCTGGTTTTATAATTGAATCAAGCAATAAATTAATTGTTTAAATTTAGACATTTTAATACTTATTACCAAACTATTTCAATTATAATTTTCTATTAATGCTTATAACTTTTCCCTGAAATACATATTTTTAATACTACAGAGTACTCTTTTAATAATACTCAACACTAACACTCCCTAGCAATATATTATTATTAATATGTAAATCTATGTATATTATCTATATTGGCAATCAATAAAGTATAAAAATATAAATTCATTGGTAATTATAACGTAGTCAGGCTTGGCCGCTTGATGGCATTCTGGCTTGCCAAAACACCTAACAAATGCCGTTTACGATGCCTGACTTACAGCTAAAAAAACATCTATGTTTATCTTAGCCATTCTGATGATGTACCACATAAATAATGCATGACAATTACTGTGTAATGTCTTCACCCCTAAGTTTTTCAGAGAGGTAGAAAAACACAATCCGGTCGATAACATAAATGAGTACAAAGAATTATAGCTAAAATATATGAAAACTTGGCTGCAACAACTCTTAACCATTGTGCCGCAAATAGCTCTTAATAGCTTTATGTATCCAACTTCTTCTGTTAACAAAACTGTAACAAGTGCGCGATGTTTTCCTCTAGCAGTTTATATATCCCTCTGAGTTCTTTTGTTAAGTCTTATCTGCTACATTCGAAAACTTAATCGCGTGTTTTCCAAATCTGTTTTATTGTTCTTACTTTAATTAGTTATTTTTATCATCCCACAACTTGTTTTTAATTATAATTATTTTCTATTATAATTATTTTTACTTTCAACTAAAATAAATCTAAAACTTCTGGAGTAAATTGTCTCTAGTAAACTCGCTGTTTATTTCTCAACAAGAATACAACACTTCCTCCCCTCACTCCAGAAGTTAGAGTTTATTTATGTTACACATAAACATCCCATATGCGTGGTTTCCTTTTTCAGCTTGGAAAAACACTTGATTTTTCCAATTAATCGATATAACCTTGAAAATTGTGTGAACTCTTCTTTTTTCTCGCCACCTTTAGTGCTTTTTTCTCTCGCTTGGAGGAACTCTGGGTTCCCTCTTGCTCTTCGGTTTTTGTCTCTGGATGCTCACTGTTTAAAGATTTCCGTTCTAAAAAATCTTCGAACATGCCAATTTCATTTTCACTTTCGGCTATCTTTTCTTGTAGTTCCATTTCATACTGCTGCCAACTCTCTACCTGTTCGGATAATTCTGACAAGGTGAGTTCACTTTTTAAATCTTCGATCTTTCAAAACTCTGACATTCTGAAAATTTGCTTTGTAATTTTTTACTAAGTTCTAAATTTTGTTGTTCGAGTTCTTTTTTTATTTTATTTAATTCATAAACATCCAGTTTTAATTTGTGCACTTCTTTTGATAGTTCTTTAGATGATTTTTCATAGCATCGACTAGAAATGCTCACATTGTTTACACTACGCTCTAATTCCATTACTCGTTCTCTAGAAAATTTCAATCTTCCTTGAAATTCTTCCAGTTCATTTTCTAATTTGGAATTATAGCTTTCCAGTTCTTGTAACTGCAAGTTGAGTTGTAGCTCCGATTGCATCTTTCTCTCAAACATGGCAGCTAATTTTTGGTTATGTGACTCCAATTCTTGTAGTTTAGTGATCTATCTTTGCGAAAAAGTCTTATCTCTCATGGCCATGCTTTGTCCCTTAGTTGATACATAGCCAATGGTATATGTTGTATCATCTGTGCCTGGAATACATTTTGTTTGTCATGGTTTTTTACATACATCTGCTAAATGTCCTTTAAATCCGCAGTTAAAACAGTTTTCTTTTCTCCATTTACAATTTTTAGATACATGGCCCGTTTTACCACAGCAGAAACACTTCATTGTTAACATTTTCTCTCTATAAATATTTTCATTCTTCGGCTGCTGGCTTTGATATGTTTTGTAAACTGCCATCTTTCTGGTCTCTTCTGAGTTGTTTCTAAAATCTATGGCTTGCTCAATTACTGCTTCATATGCTATTCCTTTTTTAATAGCCACTTCGTATGATAAGTCGCTTTCCGTTAACAACGTCTGTCACAATCTTTCGTCGTACATTCCCCACAATAATTGATCCAGCAAAGCTTGTTCTAAAAATTCGCCATAATCACAGTTTTTTGCCAACTGTTTTAATGCTATATCATAGTCTTTAATTTTTTCCTCCCTTGCTTGCTTTCTATTTCTCAGAGTTAATGTAGCTATGTGTCTAGATGGCTTTGGGCTAAAATAGTCTGTTAATTTTTTAACTATATCTTCAAACTGTACTCCATCAGTTATCGGTCTGTCCCATAATTTATTAATAATTTCTATGACTGTGTCCTAAATATAAAAGTGTGGCCACTTTCTTTTCATTATTTTTTATCCCATTTAACTTGAAAAAAATTTCCATTTGTATTATGTAGAGAGGCCATTCCTTGGCATTTTCAATGCTAAATTCAGGAATACTGGTTTGTCCTAATGACATTTTACTTGTTTCTGAAAGTATCAGTTAACTTTCTCATCTGGCATATTCTTTCAAGTTTTACTAGGTTCAAAACTTTAGACTGCGCCAATCTTGTATTGTCTTCACCCCTAAGTTTTTAGAGAGGTAAAAAAACACTTACAATCTGGTCGATAACATAAACGAGCGAGTATAAAGAATTATAGCTAAAATATATGAAAACTCAGCTGCAACAACACTTAACCGTTGTGCCGCAAATAGCTCTTAACAGCTTTATATATCCAACTTCTTCTGTTAACAAAACTGTAACAAGTGCATGATGTTTTCCTCTATCAGTTTATATATCCCTCTGAGTTCTTTTGTTAAGTCTTATCTGCTACATTCCGAAAACTTAATTGTGTGTTTTCCAAATCTGTTTTATTGTTCGTACTTTAATTAGTTATTTTTATCTCAGATAAAAATAATCCCACAACTTGTTTTTAATTATAATTATTTTCCATTATAATTATTTTTACTTTCAACTAAAATAAATCGAAAACTTCTGGAGTAAATTGTCTCTAGTAAACTCGCTGTTTATTTCTCAACACGAATACAATACTGTGAATACACACACTTATCCTTTGTGTATAGTTTGATATGTGTTTGTGTGTAGTTTAAGTAGTAACATTTTTACAATATACGTTCCACAATCTTTGTATTTATATTTAATTTAAGAAACCTGACTTTATAGGAATTTTCCAAATGGCCACACCCTTGTTTAGAGAATGTGTAAGATGTAAAAGCTTGCCAAGGGTATGTAACGAATTTGGCCGAGTTTGCATGCAAAGTCTCATTTCCACGTGAAATACCACGTTCTTATAAAATGGCTGCCGAACGCATAACTTTCTCCCAGTTGCTGTTTATTTCTGGAGCCGAGAGCATATCACTGTGAAAGCTATCTGTTCAGAACTGGGTATTAGCCATAAAACAGTAATAGAGTAGACCACTGGTCTCAGAAAATTATGCCATGCAAGTCTATCTTCTAGACCCTGCCATCAAATTGGCGGTCCTGGTTCGATCGTTGGGGTGGACAAACTATGTTTAGTCGAAGGAAAAACCACCACTGTAAGATGCTTCCTCAGCAGTGGGTCTTTGGTGGCATATGGCGTGAAACCGGTGAATGTTTCATCATCGCCATTCCGTCATGCTCTGCTGGAGGCCCTGAAAGCAAATGTGAAGCCAGGATCGACCATCTCCAACTTGGAGGGGCTACAACCATGCAGAGTTTGAGACAGCAGGTTTTCATCATCTAACTGTGAAACACTGCTACCACTTTGTAGACTCAAAAACAGGCGCTGACATGTAGAATGACTTGGGGCCTTCTGAAATCTCGGAACTGCAAGGAGCATGGAACTAGACAGCAATTATTTGACAACTACTTATCAGAATTTATGTGGCAATGGATGAATAAAGGGAAAGATATATTCCTCTCTCTCCTGTCTGAGATGGCTATCTCCACAACAGTGGATTGAATGTGGACTGGAGGACATTGTGTTTTGTTTTGTTGTCAAATACCAGTAATTTGGACTGTATGTTTGTTTCTGTTGTCCAAAAAAAAAGGCATTTGATCAGTTGATAAATTTGTTTTGTTTTTGGTTATTGTTTATAAACAATATTGCATTGATTTGGGGAAGTTTGTTTTAGTTGAGACAAAATTGTGGGCCCAAAACCTTTCCATTTGATCCAAATGGGTGAAAAAAAAACCTTTTATTGGTTTAAAAACTACACAGTTGTTTTGTTTTTTTGTTTGTTTGTTATGAAGAAAGCAATAGTTAAGTGAAGCATAAATGTATCAAAAATGTCTTAATACAAATTAGAAAAACCATTAAAATATGTTTTAAAAGTTGTGTGTCAAAATTAAAAGTTATTGTTTTCTAAAGACATCGCGAAGTAGCAGCAATCAATGAATCGATCGCCTCCCCCCCCCCCCCAAAAAAAAAGTTTAAATTTATGTTTAAAAAATAAAAAAGTTGTTGTTTTCTAAAGACGAAAACACTTTTTTTTTTTAAAAAAGGCAGGAAAAAAAAGTTATAGCAATCAATCAATAACAAAAACGGGGAATGATGAAAATTTGTTAAAAACAGGGATTTCGCGCCACAAAAACGATACATTGTATGTTGATGTGATGTATTTTGGCTTCTCCTTAAACGAAGTCAAGAATATATCAGCAATTATGCCTAGATAAACCTGTTAGCCACTTTATTTTCCATTCCCCACTCTAAGTCTTTCCATATTCTGCCCCATCCCATTTCCACAACATAATCTTTGTCAACTCTATGGCCTTTATATCAAAATCCCCCTTATCTTTTCACAACCCCAGCATAAAAACCAATAATTCACTTTCTGTATAATCACTTTGTTCATATGTATTCTCCCATAATTTCATTATCTATACCCTTTCTGCTTTTAAGCATTTACATTCAATCAACAGATGCCTAATATTTTCTATACCTTTCTTACACAATTTGCACACTAAATCAACCATAGTTTTCCATTTACATGTATATTCTCTTGTTGCTAAAGATCCCATTCGAGCCTTAAACAATAAACTACTTTCCTTACTATTATCATAAATTAACTCGCATCCAATGTTCCGTTTACTTCTTTATATATTTAAACTCTTCTTCCCCTCCATACTACTTCTCCATCTCTCTAACTCCCTATTTTTTTATTAATGCTTCTATTCTTTTATCCCATTCCTTACCACTATAACACTCAACAATCCTCCTAACACAATCATCCCACCTTTTATACAAGTATACTGATGTAAATTCTTTATCCAAATCTTTTGCATACCGCATTACCTTTCTCATCCATTTTGTTACCTGCCCTTTACTCATAACCCAATTAAACACTATTTTGGCTATTCTTTTACTATCCATAAACTGTAACCTACCAAACATTTTCATTTTACTTTTTGCATCTCTCATATAAAAACTTGACCATCCCATTTCTCCTTGAATTGCCTCCTTTGCTGTCCACATCTCTGCATCTAATGCATGTCTTCCTACTTCCCTTTGTACTTTCTCTAAATAATCTAAAACCATTTTACTAACACATAATGCATCATTACCATATGTTTACCCTGCTACTGCAACTCCCTTCCATAAAATTCTAGCTACATTATATTTATTATATGAAAATACTGTTAATTTCTTTACCAAACCTTTTCTTTGCTTCATTTACCAATTTTTTCTCCGATTCATCCAAACAATTTTCCTGATTACATAAGATGATTCCCAAATCCCTATATCTATCTACCACATTTAACTTTATATCCCCCAATGAAAATTCTACATCTTCTCTTTCCCCAGTATTAACCATCATTATATTTGATTTTTCTTCACTAAATCTAATCCCCATCTCTTTACCCATCCTTGCACATGTCCTCAACATAATTTCCATATCTTCTCTTCTTTCTGCACATAAAAAGATATCCACAAAAAAAAGCCCCGACAAAGTATATACTCCTTTTCCACCTATTAACGATATCTCTATCCCTCTTCCTAGTCTTTCTATTGCTTTCTACATTTCTTTTTTGACTGCCAACAATGCCATCAAGCGACCACGCCTGACTACGTTATAATTATCAATATAACAATTGTACAAATTCAATATACTTATATTAATTAATGTGTGTGGGTTTTTTTAAATAGTTTTAGTTTTTACTCAAAACATGATTACTGTACAATGAATATAAACATTTTGATTGTTGTTGTTTATAAATATATTCTATATCATAATTATGTCTTGGATTAAAAATAAAAGTTTAGTATATTAATAAAACAGGCAAAAATCTCCATACAGTAGTGCCAGTCAGTGCAAACCAGAGTAATCACTGGATGCCAGAAGGCTTGTGCATAAAATTCCTATCTAGTACCTAATCATCCAATAGCTCCAGACTAGTTTCTAGCTTGTGGCTTTCGTCAGTGAGGAGCTTTGGATCTGAGAGCACTGCACCTAGAACTCGCTGACGAAAGCCACAAGCAAGAAACTAATCTGGGAATATTGGATGAGTAGGAACTAGGTAGGGATTTTATGCACAGGCCTTATGACATCCATTGATTACTCTGGCTTGCACTGAGTAGCACTACTGTATAGAGGGTTTTGGCTGTTTTAATAACAGTTATGAGCAAGCATAAGAAATGGTAATCATTTGATAGTATATTAATAGTCAAAACATATGTATAATTAACTTATGCACGTATGTTACATTTGAATTTTGTTTAACTCTTAAATTACATTATAACAGTTTATATGTTTTGTAGTATTTTATTGATTGTTAATATTGTTGATTAATTTTTATATTTTAATGATGTAAAATACTTGTTTTAAATTTTATCCATAGAGTTTTCTGTAATATTTAAAAAAATTGTATTTCTGAGAATAGTTATAGACAATAACAGAAAACTATCGGGTAGTTTGTTTATAAATATTAAATTCTATATTCACTGAATTTAATAATTAATTTATTATTGAAGTATGTGTTATGATTTTATAGATATTTGTTCAAGTATATATAAAAAACTGTTATAAAGTATCGAATGAATTTAATAGTTATTAATATGTAATTCTTAATATGATAATGATTACATGCACACTTATTATACTTCGTCCTAATCCATATCAAACGGTATATTTTTGATTATGAATATCAGATCTCATTAAAGCAGAAAAATAGAATAGCAGAATCTAGAGCTGTCAGTCCATGATTCTCAACCAGTTCTGACATTTCTAATGGTCATATATTTTGCGAATTGCTGAGAAATAAACCATTTGATATTTTTTTGTCTTGCATGGTATGGTGCAATGGACATTGATAGATTCACTGTCACTTCTGATATCCAAACTGTGCATGGTATGGTGCAATGGACATTGATAGATTCACTGTCACTTCTGATATCCAAACTGTGTATGCTCTCACAAGCAGGAAATCATTTGACTTTTTTGCTCAGACGATTCCTGGATTGTGATTGAGTTCTATGATGTTCATCGCATAAACTTTTTACAAATGTCCAAGCAATAAATGTTAATGACTTTATTATTATCAATTGTAAAATAGTATGTTTGTTCGAGCCTCTATTCTTTTACTTTGTCTTTAGGTAGAAAACTTGTACATATAGATATTTAATACATTTCAAAAAAATTGATTCGTCTTTTTTTTAATAAATGAATCTTTTATTTAAATATATTACAAAGGAAAAAATACTTGGGTATTGTGACTTTCCAACAGCAAAATATATGATCTAAAAAAAAAAAAAACATTTAAACTTAACATTAATAATTGCTACATTAATATTAAATAACTTATGATTACTTTAAATTTATGTGTAACACTTGCATCTAGAGTATTTCATGGCACAGTGATAAGAAATCTACCTGCTATTCCATAACTTGTAATTTGAATCTGGGCCAAGTTGTAAATAATAAAGGAATCTGGTTCAGGTAGATCACCCATTTTCAGTTAAGATAATCATCAATTAAAGATCAGTAAGTTGGTATCTGGCTATTGTCTGTTAGAATCTAATAGTCCCCATTAGTGTGGATTGATCTCTTAAATGTCCATGTGCTTATTGTAAAAACAAACGATGATTATAAAAGACTCCGCTTTCACTCCTGATAGGGCAGCATCATACTCCTATTGGCTATATGCCTATGATATACTTTTACTTGTGTCATGGTTTAGGGTAATTTGTGATCTCATTGGCCATTCTTGGAAACTGTAAAGGCACCCTTCAAATAACTCGCATTTCAGTTTTAATGTATAGTGAAGTAAAGGAGAAAAACAATTAGATCAATCAAATGTGGTGAATGACTTCTTATGATTTGCTTTATTTGTTTTACCTTCTAGCTAAATATGGCTAAAGATTGATGCACAACAATAAATAAATGATTAGCAAAAGTAAATGTTATCTGTTTCAGAAATTCTAATATTGTTTGAGTCCTAAAAAAAGAATTCCAAATATCTTTATATAGATGTCTTATCAACAATGCCATAAAACTTATTTTTGCATATATATATAATAGTAATAATATGACATATATATATATATGATAAAAAATCAAGTCAGATGTCACATGACTTAATTTAATAAAGCTTATATTTACAAATGTTATAAGCTCGCAAAATAAGTCTTAACAAACTTTGAGAATATTCTCAACTCCAGACTGGTTTCTGCTTCTGGTGTCATCAGTGAGGTAGCCAGGATATTCAAACATTCTTGAATATCCTAGCACCTCACTGACGATGCACCAGACCGGTGTCTGCTTCTGGTGTCATCACTGAGATGCCAGGATATTCAAGCATCCTTGAATATCCTAGCACCTCACTGATGATGCCAGAAGCGGAAACCGGTCTGGGGTTGAAGATATTCTCAAAGCTTGTTAAGAGCTTATTTTGCGAGCTATATATATATATATATATAATCAGAGATTAATTCCTAACTTAAATCCATTGTGATATTTGATGTTATGCCTTTTAATGTCAGAGATTTAACATAATGAAATCACATTCATTTCCATTTTTGTTCAATAAAAATGTCTTAAACAGATAATATCATAGTGAACATGAAATCTAATTCAATGAAGATGTCTATGTATTCTTATCCAAATGGGCTTACAGTCTAATTTACATAGCAGAATTATGCCATTATAAGCAAACAACACATGATTATATATATATTCATTAAATTAAACAGCCCAAATAAAATGAAATATAGTCAGATATAAATTCCTAATAATGCTACTGCAATGTGTAATTGCAACCCTCTTCAGTTTCAGAGATGAGATGTAATAAATCACTAAGAATACCTCAAATAGAGAATACTGTTAAACATGAAATTTAAATCACTGTGATATCTGTGCATCCTCTCTCAAATCAATTATTATCTAATTTCATTTTTATTATTTGTATTACAACTCTGAGTAATGAGCTTTACATTAAATATCAATGTATTTGTGTTAGATATCTATTTCTCTGAGTATATTTTTTATTATGTGCATTTCAATTTACCTTTGACAATTGATCACTTATTTGCATGGTTATTAAAATGAGTAGCAATTAATAGGTCACTCTCACCCTCTCTCCTACTCACCAACTAATCACAAGCTCTCTGGTTTGACTTCCTTCCTATATAGAAATATGCATCTATGCAAGTCTGAGGCAGAAAGAAAGGCTAACTTGGTCTTGTACAGAGATGACTTATTGAAGGTTGGATCTAAAGTCTCAATGACAAGAAAATTAGGCAATTTTATTCTAAGATAAACAACAATGCAGCTAATCTTGATAAACAAAGGCTACCACTTCCATATTTTCCGAATGTGCATAAAAAACTTTGTACTATTTTCAATAAAAAATACCATTTATGCCCTCACCCCCCCCCAAGTCCAACAAGTTAATCAATAACAATAACATGAAGGACAGATTACCACCCTCACAGACATCTCAAGTGGTGTACAATATTGCCTGCCCTGTGGCAAATTGTCAGGCCTCATACATTGGTGAAACCAGAGCCTCTATCTAACAGCTGTCTCAACATATATATTCGTACAACAAAGCACTAACAAACCCAACTTGTAACTCAGTTTTCATCCAGCCTTGCATCTCAGCAGGGCACAATTGTGAACTGATTGACCCTGTGGTTGTTTGCAGAGAATGCCACGACTTAAAAAGAAAATATCAACGAGGCTTACTTTATTGCTAGGCACAATTACACCATCAACAGTAAACAGACATGCTACAATATACAAGAAATGGAATATGTAAACTCATTTGCATAAATTTGCATTACTAGTTTTGTTAGTTACAATATGGCTATGACTATGAGGGCTATGTCACTTGAAAGCACTCAGCCACACTTACATTATTGTTTTAATATATAAAGAATTTTAAGTCAGCTTTGTGTGTTTATGCGTCTTTAGCGCAAATCATACTTATATAGTACGGCCATTGTAAATTAGATAAGATAATTTGAATGTGGTTGTGCAGACATCTCCACTAATTTAAAATTCACTCATGTGGATGTCATTCTATGTCTGAAATTGTCTTACAAATTCTTAGTAATAAAAGTCATTTTATTTTGGATTTATTTTTACATTGGAGACCACTACATTAAAAAATAAATACTATATATATATATATATATATATATATATTTTTATTGTATATATATATATATATATATATATATAAACATATTTATACATACACAATTAAAGTAGCTAAAATATGCAAATAAGTTTACAAATAGTCATATAGATCAGTATAAAGATAATGACAATTTTCATGTCATATTATTTTGATCAATAATTGGACATTCCATCTAGGTGTCTAATGTCTAATAGAATGTTTTACTATATATATATATATATATATATATATATATATATATATATATATATATATATATATATATATAGGGGATTTGAACTCAGATTTCAATCACCCTTCAACTATCAACACTATCTCATACAACTGATACACATTACCACACACATGTAGATAAGATAAATAATCACCAATATATGTATTTCGTGCCAAACCAGCACTCAGCAGTTGGTCCAGATTATCATCTCCCACACACATATATAATCAGTGCTCAGCTTATATTAAGATAGAAAATCCTCATGCTTTAATGGACAGGCTTCAATCCATTCCAACCTCCAACTTTTCAGCCATCCATATTATTGAAAATCTGATGATGAAAAACTCAAATCCCATGCTGATGCTAATATTAATTGCCATGCCCATGTTGACCTGAAGTCACTCTAACCCCTCATATATAGGACAGTATCCATTTTAAATACATATATGTTTTTCAAAAGTTTACATTTATTTTTTAACTTTTGAATAGAATCTGCAATTGTAATTTGAATATTAAATGCTACCATATTTATGATTCAAATGGGAATACTGATTTTTTTGACCAGAAAGACAGCTGAATGTGAGTTCAGTTATGGTTTAAATACAAATAGTGTGGTGGTTGTCAATATCATTCTTTATCTCCATATGCATGACTCAATTTTGACATTTATTTGCAATTTGATTAGCTGTTTTATATATAATGTGGACAAAATCATCCTTAGTGATATAGTTTATAGTTTTATATTGAAAGATTTAATACTGTTTATGAAAGTATTTGATTGGAATATTCACACAATTTAGGAATAATAGTATTTAAATAGAAAGTTAAGCCATCATTTCAGTGGGAATTTCATTAAATATCTAGTTTATGTATTGATTGGAGATATATAGTGTGAAAGATCAGTTTGATATTTATTTCACCAAATGATAGTTTATGAAAGTGATGTTCTTATCTAAAATTCTATGAATTTAATTTGCTTATACATATATAATGAAATAATATTTTTTTTTTTTGGAATATATTTCATTAATGTTTAATTTAACAAAATGTATAGAAAAGATTTTAATAATTTAGAAGGGTGATGTCATTGATATTTTAAAATATTAAGATATTGTTAATATTTAAAGGCACCATATACTCTTTATAAATAAAAAATGATTTTATTAAATGATAATTTAAAAATAAATTGAATTGTTTAATTTTAAAAATATGAATTTTAAAGAATTGACAATTATTTTTTTAATGCACTTTTAAATAGATTGAAGAATTATTTATCATTCTATTGGAAAGTACCAAAGAATGACTACTTATCAAGGAAACTGTTTGGATCATATGGACAGGATTGTCAGCTGTTGAATTAAAAAAACATTGGATTTTTTTTTTTAAGTGTCATAGCATCGGCCGGGACACGAACCCGCAACCGGGCAACTGCCTGCAAGTGCAAGGCAGTTGCGCTGACCTCTCAAAATGAACCCTTAAATAAATAGCTTTTATCCCAAGAATTTGGGAACGAGGACTCAAATGAATAATCTACTTCATATTTTCATCTATCATAAATAGGATTACTACATAATTATCAACTGCTGCAATATCATGATTTTTTTATAATTTCTTTTAGGTCTATCTTCTATATTTTAAAATGAAGTGCCATTATGAAAGAAGAATTGTCTGCTGTATTTTAAGTTTGAAGAATGTTAAATTTTCTACTGGTAAATAAGTTAAAATTACAAACCTATAAATCCTTATTAAATATTTTTTAATTTATGATTATGCTGATATTAATTATTTTAAAGAATACATTGTGGTCATATAAAAATGTTGTGTATATATATAAATGAAACTTTTCTTATATTCCTGCAATGCATTTTGGCAAAGGTTTTATGATTAGCTTTGGGATTAAGAACTACAGCGAACAACGTCTTTCAAGGAGATTTAAATACAATCTGTACTATTGATGAAAGTAGTTTTTAGCTATATACATGACTTTTTAATGAAAACATTGTAAACAATTGTCTTTTAAAAAAAATATATGAATAAATAAATATATATATTGAACCGGATCCATTTAAAAGAAATTATTTAATTGGGTTTAAGCCCCATTTAACATAATTATTTAATTTATATTTTTAATATTGCATGAACGAATTGGCCATTCAAGCAGATGGGAGAATATCATTGATAGCAGAGCCAACAATGATACCCATGGTCAGACCGAGTTAGGCAAAGCATAACATGATCACATTTCTAGATCATGACCCACCTCGGCTGTTAGATTCAAACCTCTGCCATCCAAAGAACTTTATTTGTTTTGAGGATCAATCTCAGGCACCAGCCAATCATAAGTTATATAATCAGCATGCTTTGGATGACAGATCCACAATCCAGTACTTAAAATATCCCATGACTAGTTTACACGGTCTCAGGGTCCAGCATATTTACTTAACACATAACATAATTCTACATTAATTCATTGGTGATGCAGTGAAAAGAAAGAGAAAATAGACAAAATAACAAAGCAAACATTAATATTTAATTATTTATGCACATGTATATTTAATACAATATAAAATAATAAATTTTTCCATAAAATTTTAAATGATTACTTTAGGTTGTATTTATAATAGTCCATTAACTAAAGTTCATTTCATTTAAAATTAAGTGTGTACTCAGCTATGTAAAAGTATATTTACCCACGTTTTATTTTGTGCATATTGTGCAATGGTTTTGCTTTCCAACCGATTGACCTTTTGTTCCTCCATCGATGGCTTCATGGCTTTCCTTCTGGGTTTATGTCAAATAATGAGAGAAAGTATGCAGAAGCTTTTACTTCATAACCTCTGCATTGATTCCAGGTCCTGATCCAGAAGGATAGTTGAGGGCTTAGGGCATGAAGCCTTGTTAGACACTTGTATGGCTTATGCGGTCTCTCCATTAATGTTGACCGCAGCAGTAATGATTGGCTTACTATTGCATTGACAATTACCGAATATTCTTCATTCTTTAGATATAACATGAACTCCAGACTAATAACAAATTGATTACTGGAATAACTTGATCACAAAATGCAGACTATATCACAAACCAAACTGAAGAACAATAGAGAGAGCAATTTTATATACTTTTTCTCCTATTGTTTTAATTCATCATTATTTTAATTTTGATCTTAACTTGAAATCTGTCTTAATTAATTTTACATTTCTTTAATTAATTGATTTTTACATTTATCTTAATCTGTTTAGATTCATCTAAATGATCTTGATAAGATAGTTTAGTTTTTCTTTTTTTAATTAACACAATTTAATTAGTAATCTTATAAACTAATTAATTAAATTTTTCAAAGTTTTACAAAAATTTTATTTTTACAGACTAATTTTTAGTCTGATTTCACATTTGGCTAAATTATACATTATAAAAGTTTTCTTTACAAAGGGAGAGAGTCAAAAAAGAGTTTTAACTTTTCTTTAACTCTATTATACATTTCTCCCCCTCCTACTAAGAAGTTTTATTCTAAAAGAAAAATATGATACAGTATTTTTATTTTTTAAATTTTTGTTTACAAAAAAAAAAAAGCTTTAAGCCACTTATAGTTTATTTTAAAAAAAAAATTTATGAAACATGTAACGCTGTTCAATAGCGGTACAATATTATTTTAATAAAATAAAAATTATAATGACATATACATAATCAGCTTACAATATATGGATGATAGCAAAATAATAACTTACATAATTCT
This sequence comes from Epiperipatus broadwayi, assembly GCA_028023455.1. NCBI lineage: Eukaryota > Metazoa > Onychophora > Udeonychophora > Euonychophora > Peripatidae > Epiperipatus > Epiperipatus broadwayi. Next base: position 7,955,442 of record JAQFVV010006233.1, read on the forward strand.
TGGAACTATTTCTTTTTATCCATTGAAAAGATCTTAAAATATATATGTACTAGGGATTAAATCTCTAAACTATAAATATTTAATAAATTAATAGCAAATTATGTTATACAATAGATGTTTGCACCTAACTTTAAAAACATTAAAATTTGATGATCTTATATAGCTTTTATTTTCACATTTTGATCCCTAATTTTTATTCTTATATTTTGTTCTTACATCCAAGACATCTTCAGGGAGATTAAATATAAGCCCATGTAAACAGGAATGTTTAATATTCCTGATGATGACCTGTATATGAGTTCAAAGTGAAGGAATAAAATCTGTATAGAGTCTATAACAGATTGAAATATAGGAATAATAATAATATAAACAAAATTTTAATATCAAATAAGTGGAAGGCATAAACATTATAGTACTGCATTAAAAATACCATTGAAATAAAAGCAAATCAATAGCTTGTAGCATATATTTGAATTATGAATGAGAATTATTGATAATATATATATATATATTGAGCCGATATTTTAAGTCAGCTCATATATATATATATAAGCTCACATATTTATAATTTCATCATGGATATTTTCCGAAGTTAAATAGTTTGTAAAATAAAAATTAACAAATGATTTGAATTTAATGGGAAGGGTAAAATCTTAAACTTTTATTTTTGCTATAGATTTGAGCAAAAATTTGTTTTAAAAAAAAAAAAAAAAAAAAAGATAAAATATAATTTATTGTCAAAAATGTTAAAAGTGTTTAATTAAAAGGGAAAGAAAACAAAATTAGATTGTTGGTAGTAATTAAACTCTATTGTTGAAACTTTCACAAACTAAAAGTATTTGGTTAATAATTGCTGTTACGCTAATTAAAAAGAAAAAAAAAGATAAGAGAAAGAGAGATAAAATCGCTTTTAGAGTAAGTCAGTTGACTTGAGAGACCAGCAAGGACAATAAAGAAAAAAAAAGAGAGAAGCTGTGCTCCGAATCAAAAATTGTTATTATAGAAATTATTTTGCGGACTCTTTTCAAATGCATAGCGGCTAAAGCTATCAAAACCTTCCCCTTTGGGGAACTGGCCACCACTCCATCTGAATGAAGCTACCGAAAGAGTCAAGGAATGGAAAGAAATGTATATTGCTAGCCGGACAACCAAAGGAACACCCATGGACACACCAGAATTCTCATATACAAGGACAAAGGCACGACAAATGGAGTGTGAATCTATGAAAGTCAGGCCACTTCGCTCTGATCGATCAGGGTAATTATAAACTTTTCAATTAATGGGAACTTTAGTTAAAGCGTAATAGAACTTTATTTTTGATTTATTTTTCGTTTATTATATTTGTTACGAATGTTTCAACAATAGAGGTGGGGAAATAAATTTATTTAATATTGTAAACTATTTATGTTAATTCTCGTTAAATATTTTTATGAAATATTGGTATGACTGTATGTTAAATTATTTAATATCTGTTCGATCTAGAGGGTAACAACAGGGTGGGGGTATAAAAGTGCGCTGCCAAGTAACAGAGAACCTTAGGGCATTTCTTGCTTGTTAGCAGAAAATAAGGGAAGTGTTGAAAGTATAAGAAAACGAAAGACACTTATACGTTCATTTTAAATTTTTGCAAGTTATTTATTTACCAAATAAAGCGGGGTTTAAAAATAAACTTCAGGAAAGATTATATACTATAAGTCGCCTTTGTATACACGCCTGCTAGAATCTGCAGTGTTAGTGTCGGCGCGAGTAAATCCATGGTAGATATTTGGGAGGAATACTTAGAAAGTTAACAGTTTGAAAATCAGAAATTGTAAGTCAGTTCTCTCTGGATCGGGCAGAAATATAATGTTATTAATAATAATAATAATAAAGGAAAGTTTTTTTTGTATCCAACATATATTTGAATTCTTTAATTATTTATAATAATTAGTTAGTGTCCTTAAGTGAAAACCCCTGTCAGATTATAAACAAAATTTGTAATCGGTGAATCGCCGTTCAAAAATAAATAAGACCAGGTTTACGTAAAGCTTCGTGGCCAGGTTCCAAGAGAGAAATCCTTGGTGGCGCCCTCGGCGGTGATTCTAATAATTAAGATTCAGTTATTAGGGGAAGGAAAGGAGTTGTAGTGTCACAGAGGAGGTAAGAGGAGGAAAGTTAGAAAATGGCACTTCCAACGTGTCGGGCTCATTAACAAGAGAAACGTCCAGAGATCAGAGTTTAAAAAAAAAATTTAGTAAGGGTGGTGGATTTCAGATGGTGGTGGTATGTCAGTATTCTCGTAGGGAAGGTTATGAGTTCTAATATAAAATTAAAGAAAACAAAAGAATAAAATATGATTGAGGAAAAAAACCCCAAGCGGTGTCAGTTGCAAGAAATATTGAGAGCTATCGCTGAGCTCAAAGAAATTGTAATGGAAGACCATAAAGAAATAAAAGAAATGAAAGGCATGATACAAAAATTGAGGAAAGATGTGAATGAATTAAAAGAGGGGGAAAAGAATAGGAACAATGAAAAAAAAGGAAGTCATAGACCCAGCGGACCATAAAGTCAGTAAAGAGGAAGAAAAGACAGAAAACAAAGCGACAGAGCAGTTTACAGGGGAAACTAAAGAAATCCCGAACCAGAAGGCTATACAAATAAACCGAGAGAAAGAGGTAATGGAAAAAAAGCTCAACGAATCTGGAGAAGAAGAGTTCGATAGGGTCATGTTGGCAAAATTTATACACATAAAAACATTTAAAGGGGAAAGGGAGGAAAGCCCTTTTGACTACTTGGACAGTCTAGGTGATTTTTTCTACGTCCATAGGTCGAAAGAAAAAGAGAAGATCATTATAGCAACGAGCCATTTGAGTGGTTCCACCAGGGAATGGTGGAAGGCGGTAAATTACAAACCCCCTACATTCCAAGAATATCGAACTATGATTTTGTGAGGGTTTTGGAGCGTGGAGAAACAAGAAACCATACGCATGAAGATATCACAAGAAAAGTATAAAGCGGACAAAGACGGTACATACAGTCAGTTTTTCCAATGTCAAGCGGCAAAATTGAGAGCCTTGGAGGCATATCCGATGGATCAATTCCAAATAGTGCGAACTATCAGATTTAAACTTCCGTCAGGTGTGCAACGTAAGTTGGCCGAAAACCGTCGGCTATCCATTGAGGAAGCATTAGAAATATTACAAGATATAGAATGGGTGGACCAGGGGGTAGGTGGAGAAAGTAAAGTTAGATGGGAGAACTGTAACGAACCCGTGAGTACGAGTAACTATAACCCCAAGAAAAGTTGGGACAAGTCACCTCGGGGCAATTAAAGTTTTTTTTTTTTTTTTTATATGACAAATGGGGCAATGAGCCGATATTTTAAGTCAGCTCATATATATATAAGCTCACATATTTATAATTTCATCATGGATATTTTCTGAAGTTAAATAGTTTGTAAAATAAAAATTAACAAATGATTTGAATTTAATGGGAAGGGTAAAATCTTAAACTTTTATTTTTGCTATAGATTTGAGCAAAAATTTGTTTTTTTTTTTTAAAAAAAAAAAAAAGATAAAATATAATTTATTGTCAAAAATGTTAAAAGTGTTTAATTAAAAGGGAAAGAAAACAAAATTAGATTGTTGGTAGTAATTAGACTCTATTGTTGAAACTTTCACAAACTAAAAGTATTTGGTTAATAATTGCTGTTACGCTAATTAAAAAGAAAAAAAAAGATAAGAGAAAGAGAGATAAAATCGCTTTTAGAGTAAGTCAGTTGACTTGAGAGACCAGCAAGGACAATAAAGAAAAAAAAAGAGAGAAGCTGTGCTCCGAATCAAAATTATTATTATAGAAATTATTTTGCGGACTCTTTTCAAATGCATAGCGGCTAAAGCTATCAAAACCTTCCCCTTTGGGGAATTGGCCGCCACTCCATCTGAATGAAGCTACCGAAAGAGTCAAGGAATGGAAAGAAATGTATATTGCTAGCCGGACAACCAAAGGAACACCCATGGACACACCAAAATTCTCATATACAAGGACAAAGGCACGACAAATGGAGTGTGAATCTATGAAAGTCAGGCCACTTCGCTCTGATCGATCAGGGTAATTATAAACTTTTCAATTAATGGGAACTTTAGTTAAAGCGTAATAGAACTTTATTTTTGATTTATTTTTCATTTATTATATTTGTTACGAATGTTTCAACAATAGAGGTGGGGAAATAAATTTATTTAATATTGTAAACTATTTATGTTAATTCTCGTTAAATATTTTTATGAAATATTGGTATGACTGTATGTTAAATTATTTAATATCTGTTCGATCTAGAGGGTAACAACAGGGTGGGGGTATAAAAGTGTGCTGCCAAGCAACAGAGAACCTTAGGGCATTACTTGCTTGTTAGCAGAAAATAAGTGAAGTGTTGAAAGTATAAGAAAACGAAAGACACTTATACGTTCATTTTAAGTTTTTGCAAGTTATTTATTTACCAAATAAAGCGGGTTTAAAAATAAACTTCAGGAAAGATTATATACTATAAGTCGCCTTTGTATACACGCCTGCTAGAATCTGCAGTGTTAGTGTCGGCATGAGTAAATCCATGGTAGATATTTGGGAGGAATACTTAGAAAGTTAACAGTTTGAAAATCAGAAATTGTAAGTCAGTTCTCTCTGGATCGGGCAGAAATATAATGTTATTAATAATAATAATAATAAAGGAAAGTTTTTTTTGTATCCAACGTATATTTGAATTCTTTAATTATTTATAATAATTAGTTAGTGTCCTTAAGTGAAAACCCCTGTCAGATTATAAACAAAATTTGTAATCGGTGAATCGCCGTTCAAAAATAAATAAGACCAGGTTTACGTAAAGCTTCGTGGCCAGGTTCCAAGAGAGAAATCCTTGGTGGCGCCCTCAGCGGCAATTCTAATAATTAAGATTCAGTTATTAGGGGAAGGAAAAGAGTTGTAGTGTCACAATATATATATATATACTCATTATCTAAAGCTAATTGAAGAAATATACAAAGAACCATTCACATATCAATGCAACAATCTTACACAAGTATAAACCATTTTTTATGCATTCTTAACAATAGACCATTTTCTAATTATTGCTAGTTATTTGTAATTTCACTGGATTGTTTTAGCAATAAGTCATGAATTAATTCTTTATTTTATATACATATTGCAATAGATTTATCTATACCATGATTGCCTATGCAGTGTCATGCATGGAAATTTTGGTTTCAAATAATATAAAATCTTTAGGATATTAAATAATATATATATATAAATAATACTGCAATAGTTCAGTTTCTATTACCAATATCTGTAAGGTTTAAAATTAAAAAAAAACATACTTAAATATATAATTGCAGTAATGTATGCTTGAATGAATGATTAAATGTTACAATATTTCATAAACAATATAAGATTAGACACATTGTTTAGGGGAAAAAACAACTAAATTAGAAAGTATAGTTTAAAAACAGGGTAGTTTTCTATTCTATCATGTCAGCCACTTGATGGCGCTATTTATTTGCAAAAGCACAATATGCTGTTTATGCAGCTGCCACTTTCTAGGCCTATATATCTATACCAAAAAGCACAGAAAGAGGCAATTTAATATGCAGTAGCTGACAACCACAGATGATGGTGTTCATTTCTATGCTATAAAGCACAAAAAGTTGCTGTTTAGCGATGGCTGGCCTGTTTTAGTGTTACACACTTTAACCCAATGCTCACAGCTCAAGTTCGATACAGTATCATGTGAGGGTATCTGGATGGACTTCAGCCTGCCATAACTCTTCAAATATGCATGTCAAAGGAATTAGCTTACAAATCATTTTACATACTAATAACTCCTAACAATTGTCCACCCATCACCATGCTTCCCTACTCAATGTGGAACCTTCAAATCAATTCATAAAGGGTAGGTCCAAGCAAGATTTCGACAAGCTCATGTGAATAGTCATGTTTTTGTGAGAACACATCCACGACAAATAAAATGGGTGATGAAATCAGGCCAACTGCCATCCACAGAAGTTGGCCTGCATGGGGAATTAAGTAATTCTACTGGGATAGAATCTTTGCAATAAGTTAGGTCAATTTATAAAATTTTAATTCTTGCAGATGTGAAAAAGGAATAGCCCTCTGGCCTACATTGCTGCATTAAGATTTTACTTTTCAGGGCATCTTGGAGTTCAAGCAAGTTTTGAAATTTGTTGGTAGCATCAAATTGTTCTCGACTAAATTATGAAAATTGATGAAGGAAATCGGAATGAATTACGTTAAGCCTTGGACAACAACAAAAAAGGATTATGATTGTGAAAATTCTCATAGTTCTATCCAGAGAAACCAAAAGTAATTGTCCAAATACCAAATTCATTGATTAATTAATCTTGAAATACCCAACCAAAAAAGCATAGTAAAAAAAAACAAAGCTGATCGAATTGGAAATTAATCATTGTTCTTAATAGATGTGTCATTAAGATCCATACACATATCTTTGAAAGATAGTTATTGTAAGAAATCAATCAACAAATAAAAATATTATTTTTTTAACCTTTTTCAAAAATGACCTGAAAAAGTAAAAGATAGTTGAGTAATTAAAGCATTATCAGCATCATTTTTTGGCCACCATGATGTAGTTGTAAAGTTTGCGGAGAGAGGGGAGGAATATTTGCCACATGGGCAATTCTACCAGAATAGAATGTTTGCAATAATGTATGTTTACGTAAAATTATTTCAGTAAATGTTATTAAGGAAAATAATGAATTACGTTAACCTGTACAATTTCTATATTCTTTCACAAAGAATGGGATGGGCCCGGTAATGTTATATGTATGTGTTTTTGCTTAGCATCAATGCCATCCAGTGGCTGATGTGACAGAATAGAAAAGTACCATATAAAATAGTTAAAACATCAATGTTTTAGTTGATTAAAAGGAAAAAAAAGGATTTTTTTAAAATATAAGATTACATTCTTCTATTAGTTGTGAGAGATAATAAATTAATAACTAGGTAGAACTAATTTTTACTTTTTATTCCAAAACAAACATAAAGTCAAGAAGATAATTAGAAGAAACATTTTTTTTTACTCAACTGTAATTGCTAATATATGGTTGATAAAAAATGATGTTATAAAGCAGATATACATAAATTTTACTTGTCATTAGAGAATAATTTGAAGTTTGGATACTTTAGAAGTGTAACATAACTTTCATTGATTAGAAGCTTGGAAATTTCCTCGGATTCCATATTTGCAACTTGATATTCTAAAAGAAGTGTTTAATTCTCAATGGAACTAAAAGTCCATTTAAATTGAGTCAGCCAGAATTTATTGAATATATATATATATATATATATATATATATATATATATATATATATATATATATATATATATATATATTGTACCTAAATTTATTAATGTGACTAATGTTTAATTTAAACATTGTAACTCAAATATTAATTCAAACATGTTGTCCTTAAAATCAGTGTAACTAAAATACATTGCAGCCAAAATATTATATCCACTTAATATTCTCACAATATATATAATGTCTGGGTCTTGAGAGAAAAATGATGATGAGATAGATATAAATCAATTCCAAGATAGCAAAATAATATCATAATAATAATAATAATTAGAAACTAGTCATTTCAGTTATCTAGTATCTGGCCTATTTCAAACCCTAGTTAGGCAGCCATTGTATCCTCAATAAGCAAGTAGGAACACATTGTAACTCAAATAAACTATTAAGACATTATAACTCCTGAAATAACATCAAGTGGGAGAGTACATTGGTGGCCTAATAAAAATATTTCCTCAATAAATCCAATGGTAAATTTTACCCTCTTTTATCTCTTGGTTTTATATTAAGTGAACATCTAAGTGAATAATAAGTGAATATGGAGTGAATATGGTCTATCAGGGCACCACTAAGTTATCTAAACCTAGACAGAGTTATATTCTATAACCTTTTCCCATGTACCAAGTTTAACCCCCTTTGGTACCTTATTTCTAACAAAATGTAGGATTTTTGATTTTAGACCTATATCACCATACGGACTAATATTAAGATAAACACAAAACATTCTTAAGCTATAGTGGTGTATATAAAATTCATCAGACAGAAATTATCTCCTACATTTTAATATGATAATTGCATTTTAATACCTTCATAAGTTTTACTAGCTCTTATTACAGTATTAATTTAGGGTGGCAGTTTACTCATCCATGGAATGGTGGTTATTATAATACCATGAAATCACTTTATTTATGGCCTTTAAACATTTATCTAGCTCATTAATTGAAAACTTGATGATGATGATGCTGGTACTTCCAACCACAGCTTTAGAACTAAGCCTAACGTGAAATTTAGTTTTTAGAAATTCAGAACTATTTGGCTAATTTTAGCATATCTAAATTAAAACTTAAACAGTTAATATTCACCAGTGATGATGAATGATCATAACTAATAAAGAATACTCTTAATGAAAATATACATTTCATTTAATAAAACAAATTACCATTTATTACTGCATGACTAACATATACATACAATTTAAAGATAGAAATGAAAATTTATATGACTAATAATTATAAGTGATTATATTGAAATCCTAAGATTAATATTAAATTCTTCCCCCTTTCCTGTAAATGACAATATCCCCCTTTCCCCATAGTATAATGTATATCAGTTTGGATAACAAATTGGTAAAATTTTCCATCCACAAGAAAAATATTTCATATAAAAAACACACATACTTTTAGATATTTATACATCTCAACTTAACATATAAAGTAGAATGATTAATTAGAAAAAAATGTTAGTCAAATCAAAAAGAAAAAGATTTCCAAAAACAAGTTTTGAATTACTTATCTCCCCCTCTCTAAGCTATTGAGATTGCTACTCATTAACTCAAAAAACAATCTAGTATTTCCAATGCTGTATGCCTAATATTCTCACATACATATGCAATTATATACATATGGAAATTATTGTTATATTACCATGTACGTGTGTGTTTATCCCCATTATAACTAAAATATTATTTAAAACAAATAATACAAAAAAAATCTTTTACATATTAACAAACATTTCATAAATTTAGATTAATATACAATAATACCCTTTAGAAAACAAAATTCATCAATAAGCGGGTATAATAAATTTACCATACACAAAATCATTAAGCAAGCTTATAGCTATTATTACTGAAGAAATTCTTGGTTTAACTCGATTTTAGTTCTCAAAGTTCAGACACAAGAAGAGACAAAATTTTATTGCTAAAAATTTTACTAATAGTCCCTGATATAAAAGAAAAATATATAATGAAAATTCATATTACCAGTCCCTTTTATTTTGTTGAGGCTTCCAAAAGTTCAAACTCAGTTTGTTAAATGTCTCTACATTTTGCAGCAAACACATACCAATCTGTACCACAGGTATATGACCAATTTCCGTGGTTCACTGGAACATACTTTCTTTGCTTAACTTGAGGCTTGTAATTCTTTTATGGTGATGATGATGATGATGTTATTTGCTTCAGTAGTAATCATTTGGCACTGGAACTGTTTCTTCTTTTTCTGTTCAGCATAATTCTAATAAATGGAGGATATCTGTTCTCATATTTATAATTTTGCTGGGGTTTAAACTCAGTCACTGGAATCAGAACCTGCATGGTTTAATACTTATCAACAGATTATTTATTTTCCTTCATCTTTTAAATGCAGTTTAATGTTTTCTTCTACTTAAAATATGGATGAGCAGTCAGTTTCTCCTAATCAATCATAAGGTGTAGAATACTTTTAATTCAGACTTTTTTTTTATATGATGTGTTGGCTGTATGGTGGGTCAGCAAGCCAGATGAAATATGTAGAGATTTTTAACCACCATTTCGTTTATACCAATCTTTAAAAAAATTTATATAAAAAAATGATTTCAAATTGATATCTTGCAGAATTTAAAGCTTGTCTTTTCCCCAGTTTCAATATTTAAAATCTCTTTCTCATTGACTTTCCAGGCTTTTTTATACATTTTTTTTTGTTTTCAGTCAACTCATCTAATTAGACTGACTACATGATTTTTCTTTAACTGCTGATAAAAAAAATAATAAATTCACAATAACATAATTTCTGTACACTTAATCTGTTTTGAAAGAAAATTATCTTAATGGTTTTTTCTCACCCTACTGACAAATTTCGCACTACTATAAAATCTCATCTCTTCTCTTTGATGTGAAGATTTTCAGCTGGACTTCTGACTTTTAAAAAATACAGATACAAACAAGCAGTCTTTATAGTAACAAAACCTTTGAGTAAAAAATAATTTAACAGAATTGTTTTTTTTAATATGTGTAACTGTAGATTTATTTATGCAATATAACCACACACACTCTGTCATTCAAATCATTTATAAAAACTGGCCTATTAAAATAATCTGAATGCTTCTTAGAAACTACTTTTAATAATTAAAATTAAATCCTTAAAACTTTTAAACCCAAATTATAACTATAGAAAACAAAATAGAAATAAAATTTTTAATAATAATATTGATTCTCCTGCTAATAAAAAAATATGAACATCAATCCCATATATTTCAAATGATCAAGTAAATTTTATAAGGAAAATTTATAATATTTAATCAAGGATTCAGTCCACTATTTTGCTTCAATTTTCACATTTTCATTTTATGTTAAACAACTTTTTCTTTTATTCAAATATCACATTAAATCAATGATTGAACACATTAGAGAAAACAAGAAATCTATACTGATCATTATGAATTTAGATGTCTTCTTAGCCTTTGATTCACTTTTCATCTCCAAATTTGTCTGAATATTACAATTATTCAGCATTCCTATTCTTTAACTTTACATAGTTGTTAACCTTATATTGTGAAGTTTATATTACAAAGAATGAAAAGATATCCACAGACTTTGTGCCACAAAATTCTATATCTGACCCATCATTGAGTGCTTAATTTTTATCTCATATGTCAGTTTCTTTCTTATTCAAATGAAAACAGATCTATCAGAAAATCACTTCCACATTTAAACATTAATAAACACATTTTTTATTAGTATGGTTTTATAATTTAATTTTGTTTAAGAAGTGTTTGTCTTAAATATTTTCCATATTTGATAATTATAGCAAAGAATATTTACTGTAATTTAGTCTAAAATGCAATGCAGTAAACAATAGCACTGCACTTGTTATTTGCATGAAAGAAAGGTGTTGTGCATTTATTTATTTTTTTGTAATCTGAGTGTATTTCTGGTGCTGATATTTATCTAAGGCTTTGTGCATAGAAGGAAAGAAGCTTTTATGAATGGATAGAAAAGTACATACAATTGTCAGATATAATCTGGAAAGTTAAAAGTTACAGTTTTAGTGGGATTTGAAAGAACCAGTATTGGAACATTATCAGTGAAGGTCCAACAATCAATATATGCTCATTACAGTGATATGTCAACTGAAGAGATGAAGTCTAAAATTGAGACAAATGCAGTGGAATGCTACCCAAAGGCTTTGTATTGTTGCATTACCATTCTCATCAACACTTTACACTCACAACACTTTATAAAACTTTGTTTTGAGATATGGGAATATTTCCCCTATAGTCCAGTTCTTGTTCCTTTACTTCATGATCTGTTCAAATCTCTGAAAAAATCTTATGAAGATAAAGATTCATATCTAATGAAGATTTAAAGGCAGCAGTGCATTCCTAACTCACAACTCAACCTGAAACACTTTTCGATGAGGGAGTGTAAAAGCTTGTTGAGAGATGGCAAACTCTTTTCAGAATGTTGATTAAAGTAAATCCTACACTCAGAGTGTGGATAATTTTAAATTAACCCTCATATTCCACATTTTTAAAAAATCATTAAAAATATTTTTTCCAATGCAAAATTACGTTCCAGAATTTCTGTATTTTTTAACAGTCTCACCCATAGATATTCTGCAACTTCTACTTAATAAATTTAATTCAAGATGTCATTATCTCTGTAAGTCAATACAACTTACTCTCAGATAAAATCAGATATTGGTATGTAACCCAAACGCAAAACATGTTCCTTAACTCATTGCTATATCTCATTAACATCTTATAATTATAAAATTCAAACAGTGATTTTTTGAAATAGAAATGCGTGATATTTTAAATTAATTATTCTGAGATGCTTTTTTATAAAAATGAAATTGTCTCGTAACTATGCCACATGTTTATATTGTGGTTGAGATGAAGAAATAATTAACTATTTTTATTTTAATATACTAGCTTAAAAAGTACAGGACCATCAAAGCCACCATTACAGATATGAAGATATCTTTAAAGGCATTAATTGAAAACATAGACAAATGAGCTTTACCAAACATTAGAGTCATAACATTTATTACCTTTATTTTGTAGTTTTTAAGATGTCATTTTATCTTAAATTCTTTTCTCTTAGACTCCAGTAATTTTTTTAAATAAAATCTAAAAAATTAAAAGAAGAAATTAGGCACTGGCCCAAAACTGCCATCTATGTAGCCACATTGAATCTTTTATCAATGCTTACAAGCTGGTAAAGAAGACAAATTGAATATTATTTTTAAAACAAACTAGGAGACCTGCTACTTACACCTTTCTTACTGATTAAATTCCATCATTCTTTTTTTTCAAAGACAAAAATAAAAAGTTGATTATGACTACCTTTATTTAATGCATACTACATTCCATACTCATACTTATGACAATCCATCCTGCTCGTTGGTGCTGTTTCCATGCAAAAGCACAGAAATATGCCATTTACGCAGCCAAGCTTATGGCCTATAGAACAGTTGTGTTCATATTAGCCTTTGCAGGCCTAGATTGCATTGCACATGGCCTGCTTATGTGTTTGCGATACTATACAAATAACCCACACTTCACATATCATTACCATACGATGTGAGGGTGTATAGAATTCAAATGACCATACCTCTCTTAATGTGCATTTGAAGTAATGATCTTACACCCTATCTGATGTACTGTTACATAGTAATAATTGTAAGCCTATCTCCACACTTCCCTATGCATCTTTGAAGGTGAATTTAATTTCAAAAGTGTAGGTTCCAGCATCATGTCAGAGAATTTATGGGAAACATCACATTTGTGAGAGAAGAGCTATGAGATTACTAAAATAGCTGTGGTGAAGCGCTACACACTGAAACGTATAATGTAATTTAAAAATGTAATTATTCCATTTTATTAAATAATGTTTATTATAAAACAGCTACGAGAAGAAATCAAATGTGTGAGGTAGCATGTTATTTTAGAAATCCTAAGCTTGGTTTAATCAGAGTAGTGGATTTATTGGCCGATCCTTCGGATCAGCAAAAACAGCAGTCACCCCCTGCACATTCCAGCCCTACATGCTGATATATAATGTAATTAAAAACTGTATTTTTAAAAAAGTAATGTTTTAAAAAAAAAAAAAATATTTTGAAAGAAATTCAATGTTTTATATCTAAAGATATGTAAATCTCCAAAAAGAAAAGAAACTGGTGAAAGCATTATTTTAAAAACAAAATTTAAATGTAAATCAGCCCAGTAATGTTATATCTATTTATTTTAGATTAGCAACAGTGCCATTGAGTGGGATGGATTGTCATAAGTATGAGTACCCTGTATTTTATTCTTTAATCAGAGCAAATTTACTGTTGAAAAATAATTATTAATAGTTTTTTTTACTCCAGATGCTATATTTCTGCATAAATTTTATTTTACCCATATTTAATTCTGAAATTATGTATATTAGATTCATATAAAGCAGCTGTAAAAAATGTTCATAGTACAATAGTACTGTTTGCTGATGAGTAGAAATTAAGGAGAGTACAAAATTTTGAATGTTCTCAGAAAAAGCAAAATGATATATTTAAATTACAACTGAATTGTATTGTATTTGAATAATAGAAACATATATTTTATGATTCAGTCCAAGAAGTGGTCCTTATTACTAAAAAGTATATGTATCAATGCAAAGTTATAAATAATAGTAGAAAACTTCTTACAGTAGTGCCATCCAGTGTAAGCCTTAGTAATCAATGGATGCAAGAAGTTTTGTACATAAAATACTCTAATGCCTACTCATCTAATATCCCCAGATTTGTTTCTAGCTTGTAGTTTTCATCATTGAAGAACCCTGGATCTGAAAGCAATGTACCTAGATCTTAGCATCTAATGCAAACCTCCGGCAGCCACCTTTTACATTTTTAGTCAACTATAAAGCTAGGAATCCAATATGAAAATACAAAAGTGTTTTCAATTCAAGCTTTTTAGCTTGTATAGTTATATAGATCTGAACCAACTAATACACTTAAATTTCTTTTGTTCTTCAAAAACCCCAGTTACTATTATTCTATAGGCAAGATTGGTATAAAACCATAAAAACATCACATGATCACCATTTCCTACATTTACACAAGCTGTTAAAAGCTGTAGCAAACTCTCCATACAGTAATGCCACCTAGTACAAAACCTCAGTAACCAATTGATGTAAAAAGGTTGGTATATAAAATCCCTATCTAGTGCCTACTCATCTACTATTTCCAGACTAGTTTCTAGCTTGTGGCTTTCTATCAGTGAGGAGCTTTCCACCTGAGAGTACTGCACCTAGATTTTAAGAGTGAATGCAATCCTCCAGCAGCTCCCTTTTACCTATTCAGTTAATTATAATGGGAGGATCGAAGATGAAAACACAATAGTTTTTAATCCAAGCTTATCCACTTGTATAGTCATATAGATCTGAAACCAGTTCAGCATCTATACATTTTGGAGTCTTTGGTTTTTCAAAAATCAGTCACCAATAACCCATAACCAGAATTATTATAAAACCACCAAAACGTCCTATTATCATCATCTCTTATATTTACACAAGCTTTTAATAACAATAGAAAACTCTCCATACAGCAGTGCTATCCAGAGCTAATCAATGAATTCAAGAATGCTTGTGCATAAAATCCCTATCTAGTAGCTACTCATGCAATATCTCCAGACTAGTTTCTAGCTTGACTTTAATCAGTGAGTTAGCTTGGAGCTGAGAGGACTGCATCGAGATCTTAAGATCTAAAGCAACTCTCCAACATCCACCTTTTGCCTATTTAGTTAACTATAAAGCTTGGAGCTGAAGTTCTAGGTTCAATGCTCTCAGGCCTAAAACTCCTCACTGATAAAAGTCACATGGTAGAGACTAGTTTGAAAATATTGGAAGAGTAGGCACTAGATAGGGATTTTATGCACAAACCTTCTTGCACCCATTAATTACTAAGGCTTGTACTGGATGGCAGTACTATATAAAGAGTTTGCTATAGTTATTAATAGCTTGTGCAAGCATTAAAAACAATGATCATGTTATGCAAAGCTAAAAATAGAAATTATTAAGAAGAACTGTAGTAACAATTGATTATCATAACCTTCAAGTTCACTTCAATGAATTCAAATATAATTCAGGCTCAACTGGAATCAATTAAAAAAACTGATACTCTATTTTAGAATATCAAAAGAAATAGTAATAATAACTTGCTCAGACATACCAAAATTTAACAATAAATGTTTTTACTGTGATAAGACAAAGTATGAAGAAGAGTCAAGGAATATATAAAAGATATTAAAGAGGATTCATCAAAAAGAATTGAATACTAGAGATATTGTAAAATTGTACCAAAAATAATTATTGGTGATAAAAGAACATTTAATTGAGAATTAACAAGGTAGCTACAGAAGGGAATAAAAGTTTTAAGAATGTAAAATAATCTCTTGAGTTGCAAGGAAAGTTATCTCTGTAATAAGATGGAATAATTTTTTAAAAAGAGGGAAAGGTAGAGGAAATTGAGAACCTCTGATGAAGACTGCAGGACAGTCAAAACTGTCAGGAAAATAAAGAAGTTATAAAAAAAATCATTTGTATTAAAGTGTATATGAAGGGAGCTGTTACAAGAAATATATATGGGATGACAGTAAACGAGTCCTCTAATAAATTATATAGTAAGAAACAATAAGAAAATAAAGTATCCTTTAGAATTATTACCTTTTTTGAATTGACAAATATTTTAAATAAAAAGGTAAAACATGCAATTAAATTTATGAAAGGTAAAAGCCACGGGAAATAGGATTATTAATGATATTTTAAAATAAGCTGATGAAGAAATAAAAAAATTGATTACTAAATTGGCAAAATGATATATCAAATATTTAAATGATTAAGATATACAAGTTGATATTGCAACAGGGTAGGTATAATCAAACCCTGTTGCGATAAATAGATAAATACATATTCGTATACTTAATGTATTATTTAATATAGGGTATATGAGCACAGACTTTCACACCACCCACCACTCTCCACTCTATCTAATAACACTGATACACCTAAACACATATATGCTGAAAAGATAAATAATCACCAATATACGTATTTTATGCTAAACCAGCAATCATCAGTTGGTCCAGACTATCATCTTTACACACATATATAGTATAAGTGCTCAGATATATATTAAGATAGACAATCCTCATAGTTTAATGGACAGGCTTCAATCTACTCCACACTCCAACTCTTCAACCGTCCATCCAATTGAAAATCTGATGATGGAATGCTCAAAGGCCACCCTGAGGCCGAGATTCTTGTCACACCCATGTTGACCTAAGGTCAATCTGAACCCCACATGTACAAAACATAATCCATTTAATACATATGCAAGGATGGGCAGACATCTCTATAATGTAATAACTGAAGCACAGGCTTGCTATATACCTGTGTCTATTACTTTACTAACAAAACTAAAATTTACAAGTTGATGTATAATCAACGGTCATTGATATGGTTGTATTATATTATAGATTTAGTTATTTTTAATGAAAAAAGCTCATAAAAGATAGGTATGGGGAGGGGTATATAGGTGCTCTGTTTTTTTTCCTTTTGCCAAACCCAGCTATACACATCGCTATGTATGAGTGTGTTTTCAATGAATAGAATATGAAAATTCATAAAAGAAAAATGAAATACATTTTGTTTGATAAACTTTTAAAAATATATATATTAAAAGTCAAAGAAAAACTATAAATGTCAAGATGGAAGACATTGATTTACAGAACAATAAAAGTGACTGTTGCAAAACGTTGGAATGTTGAGTTCTAATTGAATACGAATAAAAAAAAAAAAAGAAAAAGGTGTAAAAAGCTTTTATGCTGCATTCCAATGAAGGCTCATGGAATGTTAATGTAAATAATAAAAAAAGAAAATTAATGAAAAAAATAATTAAGAGAAGGGGTGGAGTCAGTAATTCCTGATTTTAAAAGGAGATACATTAAAAAAAAGATTATTATAAGTTTGGGAGTGGATCAGAAAGCAGGCTTTAGACTTATATATAGAGAATAATCCAGAGATCAGTGCTATACATTAGTAAAATATGTTTATGTTGGGGTAGAAACTTCAATGTGCGGGGTGTCCAAATCCTTTCCCTGAATGTATAGTAGCTGCCAATATCTGAGAAGAGATGTCAAGCTTGAAAGATTGCCTCAATAAATAATAATGTTGGACCATCATGATATGTGTCAAAAGAATAAATAAATAAATGAAATTCAGCCAAGTGGAATCCGAACTTCAAAAAGTCTGTTCATATTCTAAGGATCGGAGATTCTTGTTCACCAGGTGAATTCGATCAATTCCCTGGGGAAACACAGGTACTTGTTTTTTCTGTTTGAATATATGTATAACTTCTTAGTAAGCTTACTCAATTAAACTCCACATAATTCAGAAAAGACTGTTGATTGACCTAATTGTGAACTTTTGTTTTTTTTGCATGGAGAGTTTAAATTAATTTGTTCTGTCATTATTATCATATTAATTCTTCCATAATTAAACCCTTGTTGCAACATACATGTTATAGCATATTTTTAGGTTTTGGTAAAGAAAAAAAGAGCAAACTGCAAAGAAGGGAAAGAAAATGCGGAAGCACGGAAATACTGAGTTATAGATAATAAAAAAGGAGAGAAATTAGTTTATTGTATAATACGTCTAGAATAAGTGAATTTTAAAATGAGTTTACTGAATATCATGTATCTGCACTAACAAAAAGGAAACTGATAGGAATATTTAATAGATAATAAAAAAATAGAATTGATATTGATACATAAATATCTTTATAAATAAAGATGTATTGGTAATCATCTGAAATCTGGGCATGGCCGCTTGGGGCTTTGATGCTATACAAAATCAATCAAATGTAACATTACCGGGCTGCCCCAACTTTTTTTTATATAACATGATTTTTTTTTGATTAAATAAATTTTTATTTCATTTAGAACATGATTTCTTTTTTATTAAACAAATTTTTATATTCATTTTGGTTTTTTTTTTTAACCTGACATTTTTTTTTATTCAACAAATTTTGATAATTTAATTTTGTGTTTGTTTTTCTGATTTTAAAACTTTGGACTATATCACGATGAAAAAACTTGTTTTAACCCCGCTGAAAAAATATAACCTGGGTCTCTTTTTATGTGGATTTATTTAATGCGATTTTAAAGTTACACGATTCATGTTTCTTTGGAAGTCGAACTCCAATAATGCGCTATTACTTTAATTAATAAATTTCATGCACTTACATCATATTGAAAGTAATAGCACATTATTGGAATTCAACTTTCATCTTAGTAATTTCAATATTTACAGTGCTTTATAATAATAAGATTTTATGCAATAATGAAATTAAAATCATGATTTCCACATTTTATGTATACACACATTAAATTTTACAAGATTATAATGTAAATTTGTTCAAACATTGTGCATGTTAATTTTGCATTTTAAATCACATTCTGTTTTTGCTTTTTAAAAAAGAATGAAATCAATTATTAATCATTTAGTATCTGCAAGTTTATTTTTAATTATTTTCTTATTAATGACCCTAATCATGAACGTGCTCTTAAATTCCAATGATAGCTAAATGGTTGTATGTCTGGATATCTCGAGCTTCATAAACAATTAATAAAATCATTGTCTCAAAGATTAATTACTAATTACGTTGTCACCAGAAAATCATTAACACAACATGAGAGTGAAGTTGGCGCTAGTTGTATTTCCTCTTGTGAAGAATCTGATTTTTTACCAGTTTGCAAACAAACCTGTTTATCGGCAAGTAGTGATAATAATTAAAACGTGTATAAAAAATGTCAATTACTGTACTGTAAATTATGCATAAAAATATATTATTTTGAATAAAATTAAATTATATAGTTAAAAAAAGTTTGTCTTGTATCAATTTTTTTCAAATTTGAAATTTTCTATTAGTCATATTTTATTTCCTTATTTTTTGTGCGAATTTTAAAGTAATTTTACATTGGTGCTTTACTTTAACGCGATTTTTGAAAAATCACAGTCCATATCCCCCCTTTTTCAAGGTAAGTTACATCTATTTTTGCGCGATTTCATTTGCGCGTGTTTTCTGAGGAACCTATCTATTGAGTAAAACGAGACCCTGGTGTAATCCAATTATTTGGGACTTGTTTCAACTTTGTTCTACCTTTTTTTTCTTGACTAAATTGTTTTTTTTTATTATTATTATTAAATCAACAATAACTTTTGTGTTGTTGGGGGTTCAAAAATTGTTTTCAAACCTCCACCCCCACCCTCGGATCAATAATTGTAACAAAAAGTCAATATACCATTTTTTCTTTTTGAAACAACTTTTTTTCACTTTTTACTTTTATTTGTATTTCATTTGAATTAGGCCTTTTTTTTTGGGCTAATAAACTGCTTTGGGGGGGGGGGGTTGTGCTGTAATTATTATTAACAAAAAGTCAACAAAAATAGTCATTTATTTTAACCCCACTTGTTTTAACCCTGCTGAAAAAATAAAATGCAATTATTTGGGAATTGTTTCGAACTTCTTTCTACCTTTTTTTTTTTTTTTTGGTTGACCAAATTCTTTTTCTTCTCATTATTAAATCAAAAGTAACTTTTGTGTTTTTGGAGGGTAAAAAATTGTTTTTTTTTTAACCCCCACACTCAGAAACAATTGTAACAAAAAGTCAATAATTTCTTTCTTTTTTCCAACAACTTTTCCTCACTTTTTACTTTTATTTAGATTTCATTTGAATTACCTTTTTTTGGCTTCTACAATAAATTGCCTTTTTTTTGGGGGGGGGAGGGGTTATACTTTACCGTTACTATTAACAAAAAGTCAACCAAAATAGTCATTTATTTTAACCCCACTGAAAAAAGATAATCCAAATAGTTGTCAATTTCTAATGAAAAAAAACAAAAAAAAATACACAAACTTTGGACTTTTTGAACTTCTTTATTATTTTATTGCTGTAATAAAAACAGTCTGGTATTTGGGAGGGCATTATGTGCCTAAAAAAAGCACACAGTCTCCCTCACTTTCTGTCCTTGGCCATTGTGAAAAGTTGAAAAATTGCACATTCTTCTCAGATCTTTGATTGGTCTTGTATATTTTCTATGCTGAAATGTGACTTAGCACGTGAGTTTTGTCGAAGCATGTTCGAACATACCCTTTGCCAATTTTTTTACATATTAACATTTTTTAGGGAAGGGTGGGGACCATATGACAATTATTAGTAATTAACAACATTATTTCAATATAAATGACATTACTCTATTAAGGAGATTTGAAAAGTTGTACAGACTTGAAATTCAAACACCCTCAAGCGATACAGTAATCAACTATGAATAGCACAAATAAGCATAAATAGTTTTGAAGCACAAAACAGGCTGTAATATTTTTGTGCAATGTCATGTAAAGTGGCCTGCAATGGGTTAATACAATATTAAATGTTGTATTAGCCTGTAAAGCCAGCCACAGAAATGGCATTTTTATGTTTTGACACATAAACAATGCCATCAGGCAGTAGTGCCCGGATTTCAGATGATTACCAATATATTAAATGATGAATGTTTTTTTTTTTTTTTGTTTTGAGTTTTTTTTTTATTAAGATTAAAATAAGTTAGATCTACTCCCGGTAATTTTATCACCCTCCCTGAGAAAGCTAGCCACAGGCTGGGTCATTTTATCAACCTATTACATAATTCTATACTATCCAGTATAATTCTTACCTACAAGTAAAATTGGCACTTGGAGTCTTTATTTAGATGTCCATAAATATACTGTTGTATGATATCGAAGAAAATTATATCTGTGTAGGATA
Source organism: Epiperipatus broadwayi (assembly GCA_028023455.1). Classification (NCBI taxonomy): domain Eukaryota; kingdom Metazoa; phylum Onychophora; class Udeonychophora; order Euonychophora; family Peripatidae; genus Epiperipatus; species Epiperipatus broadwayi. The sequence goes on from JAQFVV010006233.1 coordinate 7,976,627, forward strand.
TCTTAAAATCAAAGCGATAATATAAAGATCGTATTTTATAAACATATAATAATATGATTCGCATTTGATTATGTGTTTTTGTTATTCATACGCATATATAGATATATACACTCATACTCGCGTAAAGATGAGTACTTCAAGCAAGACATGTAAAGGGGTGGACCTGTTACAATATTGATATTTAAAATAGGTGATAATAAAATGTTAAAAATTACAGATTTATTAATCTTTTATCAGTTCCATAACCAAGATAATTACAATTCATCTACAATGAACTTTAGATTTTAACCAACCAACCAAAATAAAAAGAAAACTGTGTTTAAAATTGATTGAAGCACAGTATATTGCATCATTCTACTGAGAAAAGTTATAGAAAAAACAATTAATATGAGTTTCCATTGTTTGAATTTTCAAATTGTGAAAATGCATTTGATTGAGCAAGCATTTCTACAGTAATTAAAGCAATGAGTCATACAGTTTATGTCAAATTCTGAAGAATAATTTATGTAAGTGTAATCGTAGCATTTAAATTACATAGTTGCACCAAGAATATCTGCAGTAGAAGAGTGTATGATAGGGTATTTCTGCATCTCCAAATCTTTTTAAAATAGTTCTACAAAAAAATGTATGAAATAAAATCGTAAGCTAAGGAAGTATAAGTAACTAGAGATTATTATAAGTTTCTGAGATTTTTCAGATATTATAGGTATGGTTCTATTTAATACTTTAGAGCTCTAGAAAATTGCAATAATTATCAGATGAAAGTAGAAAATTAATACTGAAGATAAATGTTAAAAAGATTAAAGAAATATTCAATGTTTTTCTTAGAAGAAAATATAGATTGATACTAATGAATTTTAAATAACAAACGATTACAAATATTTTGATCAAATTATTAATACAGATAAAATCCCAATGAATCAAATTAAGCTAAGATGAAGTGTGTAGTGGAAAAATTAAAAAAAATAGTTTTAATAATTGAAGAGAAACATTTTTAATAAACATTTCATCAGTCCTATAGGGCACTTGATATAAAAACGATACAGAGTCTTCAGGTCACTCAACGAAATATAGATTAGATGTATATTAAAAGTAATAAGAGATTAATGATGAAATACTTGAGTAAGAGAGCAAACAGTTATCACTGGCATTACTGGAAAAAATAAGACTGAAATAGAGCTCGGCTAAAAATATAAAACAATCGATAATAGATGGAAAGTTTTAAATTGATTTGCAATAGGTTGTGAATAATGTAGAAGGTTCTGCATGTTGAATGGATATGATGGGGAGAAAAGAGGCTAGGAATCAAAGAAATTGCAAAAAACTTATAGCGCCCTTTATCCTGCAGCAGATTGATAATGGCTGCTTATTATAATGATGATGAAATGATTTTGTAGGTGGTTTTAGACTTATGTATGCAAAAAGTTTTGATCCAGATAATCATAAATTTTGTTTGCTATTAGAGTTTATTATTTTTATATTAGTTATATAGCCACATGGTGCAAAATATGTTAAAAGATCTTTGGTAATAGAAATAACTATTTTAATTTTTTTTTTTTTGGGAAGTAGCATTTAATGAGCATGAGAGTTATTAAATTAGTTGAAAACTTTTTGATAATTAATTTAAATATTATTAAATTGGTTTGGTTACTGAAGCACATACTGAAATAACAATGAAATTAGTTTAAATTACTGGAAACAGTGGCTAAATATTTCCTTTTGCTAACACCTGCTACCCGTAACGTTTATCTTCTGATGTAATGTTTTTAAGCATTCCTCTTTTAATAAGTATCTTAGTGGTTCATCTTGTAATTATCACGGCATCGTCAACAAGGCAAATATATTTGTCTTTTTATTCAGACTTGGGATAAATATTTCAGAAATAAGATTTCTGACTTTTCTTAAGAGCGCGTCAATACTGGTAGCAAATAAAACGAGAAGAAGAGATTTCTGGGAAATGACTATTATAATCTGAAATATTTAAGAGAATATTAAGATTTAATTTATGCTGATTTTTTAAAAATATAATTTATTAATATACATATTGGGGTTAGTGAAAAACTTTGACGTGGAAGTGACTTTTGAAGTTTGATTTAAATATATATCAATATTGAAAATTAAGTTCATAAGGATATTTACAGTTTAGTAAAACTCTATGTCACTTGTTCATAATTCCTTAGTGCCGATTGAAAGAAGATAGTTTCACTTTTATTAGCCATTGTTAAATAACTAACCCAAAGCTGAATTGGATTAAATAACTATAAAAGTTCTAATAATGTTAATAAATCATAAAAAAATCATAGCTCTTAAATGCATAATGTTGGAAATATATATACTTACTCACAGATCTATTAAGTTAAAAGTCATAAAGAATCTTTTTTAAAAATTGGCAAACAAGACACATTTTCTCATATGAATGTCAATTTACTGATAGATAACAGAGATATTTTATATATATATATTAAATGTTTTTATTGACTGTGCACTAAAAAGAAATAATTTTTTTTTTCTTCAACCACAATTGTAGTTTTTGGATATAACTTGAAATAAAAGCATGTGGGGGGGGGGGAGGTCCAAAAATTAATTAAATCAATCTTAGAGATTGATTTCTAGAATCCTCATCCCATGATTTTATTTCAAGTTATGTCTAAAATCATCAACTGTGGTTAAAGGAACAGTTATTTTATTTCTTTTTAGTGCACAGTCAATAGAAGCATTTAATATAAAAATTGTTTATCTCTACTATTTTTAAGTTTTTAGTATTGACACACTAAATGAAAGTGTAAAATTAAATTGTACTTTAAATTGAGTGGACACTTATACTTGATTTATATATATCACTAGATATTTCTGCTATAAGTAAAATGTGTACCCCTTATGTATATATCAAATGTAGTAGTATGTGTATAGATAATAATACATGTGTATATATTGTAAGGGTATGGTTTAATTAGTATACATTTTATTATTTTATTTTTAATGTATTATTTTTAAATATAAGTGTTTCTATTATAGTCTACTATGATTTTCTTTCTCATGTTAACAGGCTTTAATTTAAGTGTTATTTCGGCATTCTTTTTTTTAAACAGTCTTCTATTTTGTGTGATATTTTTCTTTTGGATTGCACTGAATTTATATAGACACATGTCAAAGTCTTGCATTTTTAAAAGTTTATTTCTTGTTCACTGTTATAGCTATTGCAAATAACTATTTATACAAATGCATTATTTACAGTATATGTTAATTCTTTATAATGAATTTTTTTACCCCCAGTTTAAACGAGTTTTTTATTATGTGCTGATCATTTTAACTGTCTTTTCCCCTCTGCAAAGTGAAAGCTTTTATTCATTTTTTTTTAAATCAGAAGTTCCAAAAAGTTATCTGATAATGTTACAGAATGAAGAAGTATTCAGACACATTCCTAATTGATTTCAAGATTATGTATATTTAAGAAGGCGGTATTTTAGAATTTTTCTTTATTCAAAGGAATGCACAAAACCTATTTTAAATGACATGGCTATTTATTTGCTGACCATTGCAACTGTCTTGGTGCCTTTGTAAAGTGAACATTTTTGTTTCATTTATTTTTATTCCTAAGCTACAAAAACTTTGGCAGCAAAATGTATGAAATTTCATCCACCCACTGCTCTTTATTCTTTAAAGTAATTACTCTAACTTTATGTCAAACTTCATATCCAGCTGATTACTAACAAAA